>SJYA01007824.1:0-17640 GCA_006410615.1 Neotragus moschatus | reverse complement strand
ATCAGGCAGAGTATTCAACAAGGTTTTGCTTCAATATTGTGAGAGTTAGACCTAAACTAATGCTTCATGAGTTCTAATAAAGTTTTGGAAACACAACCCAGGAGAATCCGACTATTTCCAAGTAACTTACCACATTCCAGAACAAAGCTACCTATTATAGTATGAAAATATCTAGCAACCAATAAGGTAAAATTTTGGCACACACAGTAGAGTCCGCCTGCAATGTAGGAGACCCGGGTTTGATCCCTGGGTTGGGAAGATCCCCTGGAGAAGGAAATGGCAACCTGCTCCAGTATTCTTGCCCAGGAAATCCCATGGACAGAGAAGCCTGGTAGGCTACAGTCCACGGGGTCGGAAAGAGTCGGACATGACTGGGCGACTTCACTTCAAGCACTCGCTGGCAGTGTTTTCAAAGTCTGGATTTCCACTGATAGTCTGTTGACAGCAATTTGGGCATTCTCTAACACAGTGCTCAAAATCCTTCCAGCTGCTCTCCACTTCTTAGTCTCAAAGCCACTCCTGCATTTTTGAGTATTTATTACAATAGCATCCTACTCTTGGTACCAAAATCTGTATTATTTATCCATTGCTTTGTAACCATGGGCAACCATGACCACTATCCATCTCTAGAGCTTAGCAATCAATTCTCTTAAAAAAAAAATAGATAGATAGTAAGAAAATTGTAATTTTGAGGCTTTGTGTATCAGAAATGCAGGTGCTTAGCAGGGTCCTCTGGGTTAGGGTCTTCCCGGGATACAACCACAGGGTAGGTTACAGCTGTGATCATCCCAGGCTCAGCCAAAGGAGGATCTGTTTACCACCTCACTTCTGTGAGTGTTGGCAGGATCCAGTCCACTGAGGGCCATTGAACTGAGGCTCCCTCCACTCTTTGCCATGTGGGCCTCTCCACTGGGCAACTTACCATGTCAGAGCAAGCTAATGAGAAATGTCAGAGAATATGCACTTTTGTCATATTTCATCAAATGTCAGAGAATAAAGACTTTTCATTATGAGCTGTATTTTTTCCCTGGCTCTTTGCTTGCCTGGTAATTCCTGACTGGATGTCAGACACTGTATATATGTGTCAGTTGCTCAGTCATGTCCAACTCTTTGGGATCCCATGGACTGTAGCCTGCCAGGCTCCTCTATCTATGGGATTTCCTGGGCAAGAATACTGGAGCAGGTTGCCATTTCCTTCTCCAGGGGATCTTCCCAACCCAGGGATCAAACCCGGGTCTCCTACATTGCAGGCGGACTCTACTGTGTGTGCCAAAATTTTACCTTATTGGTTGCTAGATATTTTCATACTATAATAGGTAGCTTTGTTCTGGAATGTGGTAAGTTACTTGGAAATAGTCGGATTCTCCTGGGTTGTGTTTCCAAAACTTTATTAGAACTCATGAAGCATTAGTTTAGGTCTAACTCTCACAATATTGAAGCAAAACCTTGTTGAATACTCTGCCTGATCC
Organism: Neotragus moschatus; assembly: GCA_006410615.1. Lineage (NCBI taxonomy): Eukaryota > Metazoa > Chordata > Mammalia > Artiodactyla > Bovidae > Neotragus > Neotragus moschatus. The sequence goes on along the minus strand of SJYA01007824.1, from coordinate 16,171 downwards.
CCTGTGAAATGAGGAATTTCATCCAGGCTGGTGGGACAGGAACAGTGCAGACCCTGGATATGCTCGCCCTAGTCCTTGCAGGCGTTTCCTTCCCCAGCCTTGAGTAGCTTCTTCACGTGCATGTGCTTCCTGGTGCTCAGCGGGAGACTCAAGGGCCCCTAAGCATATTCAGTACTTCTTTGTGCAGCTCCATTTGGTACTTTGCCCTGTAAACTCCACCTGTGGTGGGGTGTAAGGGCTGGTTCAGGGAAAAGGCAGCAGGAAAGGATAACAGGGTAAACAGTGGCCAGTGAGTCATTCCCTTACAACTTCGCGCAAGGTGTAAGCAGGGAGAGTTACTGTTCTGTTTTTTAAGTCCATAAACTTTGAAGAGAGTCCAACTCATCACTGCCTAACTGTATATCAGATATCGGGGTACAGATGGATCTCAAATAGGGTACCAATGTAAGAACCAAAAAGGAAGAAGACAGCACAGAGGACACAGTGGCAGAGGAGCCGGGGTGGGAGCGGGAGTCAGGCTCCTGGGGACACCACCTCTACTCACGTTCAGAGGATCAGCAGGAATTTGCTATGTGGTGCGAACTAATCCAGACTTGGCAAGGGGAGATTTTACTTGAAAAGATGACAGCAGAGCGGAGAACAACTATTTCAACAGGGAGAGCACACTGACCATAAGATCGGCGAGCATCTCAAGAGTTACACAAAAGAAGTTCTCTTTTACAGGAAGGAGGAAACAAGGAGAGTGGGGACTTCCCTGGCCGTCCATCAGTTACGCATCTGCCTTCAATGCAGGGGAACTAGGCTCTCACATGCCTCGGGGCGAATGAGCCTATGGCACCTACTAGAGAAGCGCCCAGGCACCGCAACTTGAGAAAAGCCTGTGCTCAGCAAGAGACCCAGCGCTGCCAAAAAGGAGAGGAAGTGGGGTGAACAGCAGTGGGATGGTCAGGTGGCAGGTCGAACGCCGTTTTTCCCCGAGTCCAGCCTGTTCTCAGGAGGGGCCATACGCTGAGGCTGGGTCAAAATTTAGGGGCCTGTGGGAAGGACGGAATCTTAACCGAGATTTGCTTAAGAAGAGTTTTGTTCCAGTTGATCAGTGGGAACAAGTAATACAGCTAGTCACATGAGGCAGAGAATGGGAGGTCTGTGTTTGACCTTGTCACTGGTAAATGAGGAGAGTACCCGTGAGTCTTAAGACTCAAGACTTAAGGGGAAAAGTGGTTCTTTGTAGTAAGCTGTTTTCCAGAACACAAAAGATTGGGTGTTTCTTCAACATGTTGTCTCTGTCTTCCAGGATCACAGAGCTTGGGTAAAACTTGACATCACCCATGGATACATGAAAGAGCAAGAAAACAGTAAGCAACCAGGACAGAAATGAAAATGCAGGTGTTCGCTATTGCTTGAGCGTCTCAAGCGCACAGGTGGGACAGGACAGGAGAGTCTGGGAATGCTGCTAAGTCGCTTCAGTCGTGTCCGACTCTGTGTGACCCCATAGATGGCAGCCCTCCAGGCTCCCCCGTCCCTGGGATTCTCCAGGCAAGAACACTGGAGTGGGTTGCCATTTCCTACCCCAGTGCATGAAAGTGAAAAGTGAAAGTGAAGTCACTCAGTCGTATCCGACTCTTAGCGACCCCATGGACTGCAGCCCACCAGGCTCCTCCGTCCATAGGATTTTCCAGGCAAGAGTACTGGAGTGGGGTGCCATTGCCTTCTCTGGAGTCTGGGAATAATGCTGGTTAAAGTCCAGCCTGAGACAGCTGGGAGCCACCCACTGAGTGAGTGACAGGCTGGTCTGCGGCCTCCGCACAGCTGTGCTTGAGCACAGGTCTGGCTCACAGGGCCTGAAGGTCTGGCTGCCTGGGGCCACCTCCAGGGTTTGAACGGACAAAGCAGCTGGCTCTGTGGTCATCACCAACTGCTGGCCAGACTGTTTGTCCCGAAAGGTGAGCTCAGAGAAGAGGAATTCAGGGAAAGTGGCGTTTGCCTAAAAGTACTCTTGACAAAATGAGCCTCCTCAAGACGCTGGCACACACTCTTCAGGACCTTGTGCATGCCTGTCTGTATTCTATGGTATAAAAGAACACCTTTTCTTTCATACTATGAACAAGAGGAAAAAACCCCAGAGACATTTTTCAGAATAAAGGACCCAGCCATTAAAGATCTAAGGGTCATGTTGATGAATGGCAAAAACCATCACAATATTTTAAAGTAATTAATTATCCTCCAATTAAAATTAATTAATTTTAAAAAAAGATCCAAGGATACTAAAGCGCTGTTAGAAGAGGAATCAAGCCTTCTAGCAACATCAACAATGTATCCTGAGGGAGAAATAAGAGATCATTCTCTCAGAGAAGATCAACCACCAGGTCCTGTGTGCACTGTGGATCCCAAAGGGGGTGATGGCCTTCAGGTGACCTAGAGGGCCTACAGCTGTGAGTACCTCCCGTGGAGGTACATGAGCTGACCAGGGGCCAGACAGCACTGCAAACTGCTCAAAATCCTCGCTTGCGCTGGACCACCCTCCCCAGGCTCACAGGGCCTCCCCGGCAACACAGTACACTAACCGGCAAGTCTCCTCATCTCTCCAGTGTTCCCTGCAGACTGGAACTTACTTCCCATCTTACTCCTCTGGGCCTGCCACCAACTGAAGCCCTGCTGGAGGTCTGTCATCTAGACATAACTGATGGCAAGGCTTCATAAGAACATCTATAATGAAGAGTGGTTAAACGTCCCATTTCTGTTTATTCGGGAGAACATTAAGATAAATACACCTAAATATTACAAATTTTTTATATACAAGAATGAACACTTCCCCAAAATTCTGAAAAGTGGTCTGAAAAAAAAGCCTCAAAAATATAGTCTCCCCACTCCCACTTTTAAACCCTGGATAACTCAGGAAGACAGAATCAAAACTCTTGATGCATTTTCTTCAACACAGTTAACAGATACTTGGCTCTAGATTGGTTTGGCCAATGCTACTGGAAAGAACATGGATGCAGAAAGAAAATGCTACGTTTAAAATCCTTTTGCAACGTTGGTGCTGGGCATCCGGCCTTCAGCTACATGGCCCTGTGGGCGTCACTTCCTGAAGCGCTTGAAAAGTGGGTGCACGTGCTTAGTGGAAGTCTTACTCCGTGATGAGTGGTACTCCATATACACCGTGTCGTCGGCCCCGGACATGGAGCTCATCGTGCCAAAGCGCCGGGACACCTGCAGGGGGACCCAGCCCGTTGTTAGTTTCCAAAGTGAGATACCCTCCCTTCTACATCTATAATCATAGTAAGTTTTATAAATTTATAAGTTTCGTAGATTTTATTATTTTTAAAATAACACTTACTGACTTCATAGTATGTCTCAAGTATTATTTTAAGCAGCTTATACTTATTACATGTCTTAACTTACCGAATCCTGACAATCATTCTAACGCCCATTTTATAGAAGAGGAAACAAACGGAGAAATGAAGTAACTCGTCCAAGAGCCCACAGCTCTTTAAGAGATGGGACGTGAACCCAGGCTTCAGATTCCCTGTGCCTAACCGTAATACCACACTGCCTCTCTTCACGGCAGTTTCTAAACAGAATTTTAACAGTGAGGGCAGCAGTCCTTCAAATCTCCTGAGACCCTATCATAAGGCTTTGAATCAAGTGGAAACTCAGAAAGCCCCAGGCCTGAATCTTGGTTCTGTGTCTCACTGAATGGCCTTGGGCAAATACTGAATGTAACTCAATGAACTCACGTGTAAAATGGAGATAACCACATCTGCTTGAGATATGTGGTGTGAACAGAAATCACACAGGTCAAGGGTCAGACCCAGTGCTTGGCACACAACTCACACCAGATTACAAGCAAAGGACGCAGACAGGCACTGAAGCCACGCCTTCCGCAGCCTGACCTTAGGTGACCCATTGTGAAGAGGAATTGACTTGACACCACCTTCAGACAGAAACAGGAAGCTTCCCTGGGCACCCATGGAGGGTGCCTGGAGGAGATCCAGCCCCCAACCACTGGCGCCGAGGACAGGAAGGTCTCAGGGCACACAGTGCCTCTCCCGGGGACACAGCTTCCTTCTTCCCTTCTACCATCACTCACCTTTCAGCTCTGCCACCACCTTAGTTTCAAAAGCACCTGATCAAACAGTACTTCTCTCCTGGGAAGGGCCAGACACGAATTCCTCATCACGATACTCTCATTAGCTAGACCATATTATATTTGCTGGCGTAACAACAAGCATCGGTAAGTAGGTGCAGGGTAACTGACAAGGTGAACACTTGCAGGGAACTCTACATTTTTCAAAATATGTATTGAAACTACAACATGAGCTCTTTCTCAGACCTGTCTCACAGGCTGGAAGGCTGCGTTATTACTGAGGAGGAAGCGGGGGTGAGGTGACTCGCCCAAGGCCAAGAGGGGCAGCCCCAGGTCCGTCACACTCCTTCCCACAACACCCTAGCGGGAGCCTGGGCTCCAACATCCAAGCACTAACAAACGCTTATGCCAGATTATTACGTGAGCACAGCAGGAGACGACTACAGCCGCCATGGGCTCAGACACGTCAAATAAGACAGACACACAGCAAGGCTAACAGGGATAGCTTCTATTATTTCCTTCTCTACAATTTCCCATGTATTCCAAGTTTTTTAAAAAACCACAGAGGCACATACACACACAGAACCGTGAAGCTGTATGTGTGTCTAAGACTCTGTCCTTCAGGAGAACGGACATCTGGAGCCTCCCCTGCTCACTCACCTGGCTGGATTTGGAGCCAAACTCTCCTGCCACCACCTCCTCCTCAGCATCCAGGTCAGTGGCCGCCAGGACCTTCTGTAGGAGCTGCTGTTGCTCCTCTTTCGTTGAAAATGCCAGGTCTTCCTCGTCCATGCCAGCAAGCTTGGTGATCACCTGTGGAGCAGAACTCTCTCGTTTTCTCCCCCTTGGCCCGATCCCACCTTCTCCTGGGCTCATCTGGTCTGGTCGCCTCCCCACTCAGGCCCAGCAGAGAAGCTGCCTAATAACAGAGAGCTCCTCTCTGGCAGTGCAGAGCCCAGCCTCGGGAGCCACCTCAACAAGGAGCTGAGCCAAGGACTGCCAGGCAGGAAAGTTCATCAAATTCTAGGGAAATCTGCTCCCAACACATGGCACCTAAATGACCACTTACAGAAGATCTCCAGGGATCTTGGCAACCTCCAAGCAACCATTCTAGTAGCTTGCCCATCTTGCACCAGGTAAAGGGAGGGAGCAAGAACTGAAGGGCACAGACTATTGCCCTTCAAGAAGGTGTCCAACCTCCAGGCCTGGCACCCAGGGCTTCCAGCAGAAAGGGGCATGTACAAACGACTGGATATTTTTTCTAAAAGAGAAAGATAGCAGCAGGGTGGAGATTTGGTTTTCACCTCCTTGGGGATAACTCACTACAAGGCCTACCTATCCCCGCAGAAAGCAAGGCTTGATTACGTGAAGGGAACTTCTTTTCTGCTCCCACACTCTCTAATTTTCGCATAATTTTAAAAGAAAATTCCTAGAAGGAAGGACCTGGCTGAGCCCTTCAGGTGGCCACAGATTTAGAGTACAGGTGTGGGAGACTTCTGCCCTGGCCTCCTCCCCAGGGTCATGATTCTGGGAACCCTAGCCCGGCTGCTGTCGGCGGGCAGACTTGAAGGTGAGGCGCGCAAAGGCAGCTCCAGCCAACAGACCACCACGCGCTCAGCACTTTGTCAAGGGCACCTGTCAAAGAACCCAGAGCACTTCCTGATTCACTGCTTCTTTTACCCTTATGACTCTTCTGGGAATCAGAAGGCATGAGTGCTGCTGGCACCACAAACACTATACAGACGGATAAAAAGGCTGCAGTGAAAATCCTTCGAAGAACTGTGCCAAGTGTCCTGAACTGGAATTCAGCACGGAAGTCTGAAAAGTGTCACTGCTTCTGCCTGAAAGAGGAGGGCCGGACAACCCTGTCCTCTTGTCTAAGGCGATAAAGGGAACTCTGTTAGTTCCCTGATTAGGTCTACCTAAACCAATTTGAAAAAGATACAATTTAAAGTAGCTGGAGAGGCAGCCTACAGTCTTCCACAAATCAGGACCCTGGGAACCTGTATGTTCTAAGATGTACTTTCCCTCCCCTGCTTACAGTACCCTCCACCAAAAAAAAAAAAAAAAAAAATTCCTTTGGGATATGAAATCCTGGCATAAATTTACTATCTGTGTCAAGAGGAAAGAAAGCAAATGCTTTCACCAATGAAAGTCAGCCAAACCTTCAGAGTTTCCCAAGTTATTAGAATACCAGGTTTATAGTACATGGATGGCTCCTGATGTTTGAGGCTCAGGGAAGCCGAGGCTCACCAGATGGCCAAGGACAGAGCTCTCCCAGCTACTGGAGGGGACCCCTGAGAAAGGAAACCCAAGGGGCTCACACTAACACAGTGGTGGCCACAGATCCTTGGCATCTCAAGTCCTGCTAGGTTAGCATATTTTTCCCACCAACATCTAATCGGATTTTTCTTTTTGAAGATGACTATGAACAGTTAACAAGCTGAGACTCCACATGTTGCTTGCTTTAGAGGCCCCGTTCCCTGAGAGGCTGGAGGCAGGCGAGGAGTCTACATAAGCTTTTTCCTTCAAAGCCCCCCACAGTTCATACAGGGAGAACAGGAGTCTGAGGTGGGCTTCCAGTCGCCTAACATTCTGTGCCTGCCAGAGACCTGCCCCACGCTGACAGTGACCTCCCCTTCTCATGGAGGTCTGGGTAGAAAGAAGCCTCGGTCCCACTCTGGCCAGAGACCAGTGGACACATACCTTAAAGCTGTAACCCTGATCCACCAAGAACCTCTGCCGCTTGGTTGAGTAAGCCATTTCCTGTGTGTCCTGGGATACCAGCGAGTAGAAGAAGGCATTGTACTCTTCTGCAACCATCCCTGGGGGGAAGGCACAAAAAAGGAGGACATGAGCCGTCAGAATGCCGGGAACTAAGGGTCCACGGCTCAAAAGGGCGTCTATGGCTGATTCTGGTTGACGTTTGACAGAAAACAATAAAATTCTGCAAAGCAATTATCCGTCGATTAAAAAATAAATTAAAAAAAATAATAAAGTGGCAAAAAAAAAAAAGTCAGTCCTGCAGTGGGAGAGCACTGCAGTCAGAGGGGTCACTTTTGCACACGGACTTCAACAAAATTAAAAACTTCGTTGCTTCAAAGGACACCATTAAAAAAGTGAAAAAACAACTCACAGAATTGGGAAAAACATTTACAAAGCATACATCTGATAAGGGATTTGCAACTAAGGCATTAAAAAAAACTATTACAACTCAATAATGAAAAGACAAACCAGTTATATACAGGAAGAACGATCTGAACAGACATTTCCCCAAAGAGGATATACGAAGATTCATGTGTCCATGAGCACATGGAGAAAGCTCACTATCACGAGTCATCAGGGACACAAGAGTCAAAACCATGACAAAATACTACTGAATACCACAGAACAGTGAGGATGAAAAAGGGTGATCAGCGCTGTCATCAAGGCTGTGGAGAAACTGAAATCCTCACACACTGCTGGTGAGAACGTAAAATGGGGCAGCCACTTGGGAAAGAGCCTGGCAGTTCATTAACGTACAGTTACTACATGACCAACAATTCCACGCCAAGATACACCCAGGAGAATTAAAAACTTATGTCCATACAAAATTTGCACGTGAATTTCATAACAGCACTATTCTAAGTGCCCCAAAGTAGAAATAATCCAAATGTCCATGAATGGATTTTAAAAGTTCATACAGTGGAATATTACTCGGTAGTAAGAATGAGGTACTAATAGGTGCTGCAATATGGATAACCCTTCTGAAAATATGATTACTAAAAAATTAAAAGCTTAGAGAAAAGACACTAACAGAATTATCACAGAAACAAGGTAACCTAAAAATCTGGTCCTGCAGGAAAATCTGAATGTTTTTGCTTCACAGTTCAGTGTGAGTTAATTATTCGTGTGAAAGTGAAAGTGAAGTCGCTCAGTCATCTCCGACTCTTTGCAACCCCATGAACTGAAGCCCACCAGGCTCCTCTGTCCTTGGGATTCTCCAGGCAAGAATACTGGAGTGGGTTGCCATTTCCTTCTCCAGGGGAACTTCCTGACCCAGGGATCGAACCCAGGTCTCCCGCATTGCAGGCAGACGCTTTAACCTCTGAGCCACCAATTATTTGTGTACTGCCTCTGAATTCAGTTGTTTCTTTATCTTCCAAGAGCGCAGAGATGCAAAGAAAAGGGCTAATTATCTTATAACAAATATTTTCTTTTGTCTTATTGAGATAAAATTGACATAGTTCTATATACATGTAAAGATATGACTTACATATATGCTAAAATGACTGCTTCAGTAATTTTAGTTCACATCCCTCATTTCACAGTCACACACATACAGAAAAAGGAAAAAATGGCTTTTTCCTTGTGATGAGAACTTTGAGGATGTACTCTTGAACAACTTCAAGTATAACACACAGCAGTGGAAACCACAGCCGTCACGTTGCTCTTCACATCTCCAGCACCTATCTACGTGACAGCTGAAAGTGTGTACCTTTGGAATACATTCATTCAAATCCCCCACTCCCAAATCCCCATTCTCTGGTGATCACAAATTTGATATCTTTTTCTCTGTTTGCTTTTTCGTAGACTCCTCCTGTAAGTGAGGTCATACAGTATTTGTCTTTCTGTCTGACTGATTCCAGCTAGCATAACATTCTCAAGGTCCATCCACGTTGCCACAGATGGCAGGATTTCTTTCTTTTTTATGGCTATTATATTGGGTTAGCCAAAAAGTTCGTTCCAGTTTTCCTGTAACATCTTATGGAAAAATCTGAACGAACTTTTTGCTCAACCCGATATATGGACACACACGTGCGTGCACACCACATTTTCTTCATCCATTCATCTGCTGATGAACACTCAGACCAGTGCCACGTCTTGGGTATGGAAAATAACGCTGACATTCACATAGGAGCACAAATATCTCATTGGCATAGTGATTTCATTTCTATCAGAGATATATCCAGAAGTAGAACTGCTGAATTATATGGCAATTCTATTTTTAATTGTTCAAGGGACATTCATACTGTTTCCTACAATGGCTGTACCAATTCACGTTCCCAACAGCACACAATGGTTTCCATTCCTCTACATCCTTGACAATTAACAAATGTTAACTACTGACTTTTTCATAACATTCTAACAGGTATGAATCGATCTCATGGTGTGATTTGCATTTCCCTAATAATTAGTGTTGGAGAAGACTCTTGAGAGTCCCTTGGACTGCAAGGAGATCCAACCAGTCCATTCTGAAGGAGACTGGCCCTGGGACTTCTTTGGAAGGAATGATGCTAAAGCTGAAGCTCCAGTACTTTGGCCACCTCGTGCGAAGAGTTGACTCATTGGAAAAGACTCTGATGCTGGGAGGGATTAGGGGCAGAAGGGGGCGACCGAGGATGAGACGGCTGGATGGCATCAGTGACTTGATGGGCGGAGTCTGAGTGAACTCTGGGAGCTGGTGATGGACAGGGAGGCCTGGCGTGCTGCGATTCATGGGGTCGCAAAGAGTCGGACACGACTGAGCAACTGAACTGAATAATTACTGATGCTAAGCGCCTTTTCATGTACCTATTGGCTATCTGTATATCTTCTTTGGAAATCTGTCTCTTCAGGTCTTTTGCCCAGCTTTTAATTGTGTTTCTTTTTGCTACTGGGTTGTATGACGTCTTTATATATTGGATATTAACTCCTTATTAGATACATGATTTGCACACATTTTCTCCCATTCCATACATTGCTTTTTCATTATTTTTTAAAAAACATTTATTTATTTGGTTGCATCGGGTCTTAGTTGAGGCGTGCAGGGGCTTCACTGTGGCATGCGGGATCTTCCCATCATGGCACATGGGCTTAGTTGTCCTACAGCACATAGGACCTTAGTCCCCTGTAGCAGTAGTAGTTTAGTCCCTAAGTCATGTCTGACTCTTGCAACCCATGGACTGTAGCCTGCCAGGCTCCTCTGTCCAGGGGGACTCTCCAGGCAAGAATACTGAGCAGGGATCAGATTCACGGCCCCTGACTGGAAGGCAGAGTCTTAACCACTGGGTCCCGGAACCACAGGGACCACCAGGGAAGTCCCTGCCTTTTCATTTTGTTGACTATTTCTTTTGCTGTGAAGATGCTTTTTAGTTTCATGTAGTCAACTATTGACTTGGCAGTAAAAAAAAAAAACACTGCCAAGATCCACGTCAAGGGAGCATTTTCTTCCTTTGTTTTCCTTTAGGAGTTTCATGGTTTCCAGTCTTGCACTTAAGTCTTTAATTCATCTTGAGAGGATTTTTGCTAGTGGTGAAAGAGGGGGTCGAGTTTCATTCTTTATATGTGGATATCCAATTTCCCCAGCACCATTTACTAAAGAGACTGTCTTTTACTCCACTGGGTAATCTCAGCTCTCTTGCATGGGTTTATTTCTGGGCTTTGGATTCTGTTCCACTGGTCTATAATCTGTTTTTACACCAGTAACATACTCTTTGGATAGCCAAAGCTTTATTACATAACTTAAAATCAGAAGTGTGATGCCTCTTGCTTTGTTCTTCTTCAGAACTTCTTTGGCTATTTAGGGTCTTCTGTGGTATCATATAAACTTTAGGACTATTATTTTTACTTCTTTAAAAATGTCAGTGAAGATTTAATACGGATTCCACTCAATCTAAAGATGGCTTTGGGTAATACAGATTTAACAACATTAATTCTTCTAATCCATGAACAAAGGATACTTTCTATTTCTTTGTATTTTCTTCCATTTCTTTCATCAGTGTCTTGCAGCTCTCTCACCTTGGTTAAATTTACTTCTAAATATTTTATTGTTTTTGATGCTCTTGTAAATGGAATAATTTTACTTTTTTGTTTTAGACAATTTGTCATTAGTGTATAGAAATGCTACTGATTTTTGAATGTTAACTTTGTATCCAGTAACTTTACTGAATTTGCTGAATACATCTAACAATTTTTTGGTAAAGTTTTTAGGGTTTCTATCTATAAAATCATGTCACATGCAAATAGAGAAAATTTTACTTCTTCTTTTTCAATTCTGATGCCTTTTATATCTTTTTCATACCTAATCGCTTTGGTTAGGAATTCACTACTACATAATGAACAGATGACAGTGGATGTGCTTGTCTTGCTTCTGATCTTAGAGGAAAGCCTTTCAGACTTTTCACTGTTAAATATGATATCAGCTGTGGGCCTATCATATGCAGCCGCTATTATGCTGAGGGACTTTGCTCCTGTGGGACTCCCAGCTGGCTCAGCAGCAAAGAATCCACCTGCCAACGCAGCAGACACAGGAGACATGGGTTTGATCCTTGCGTCAGGAAGATCCCCTGGAGGAGGAAATGGCAACCCACTCCAGTATTCTTGCCTGGAAAACTCCACCAGCAGAGGAGTCTAGCGGACTACAGTCTGGTGGGGTCCCAGGAGTCGGACATGCCCGAGAGACTGAGCATGCACACTCGCTCCTCCTATATCTAATTTGTTAAGAGTTTTTATTACACAGAGATGTTGAATTTTTTCAAAAGCTTCTTCTCCATCTACTGAAATGATCATATGAATTCTCTTCTTTAATTCTGTTAGTGTGAGGCATCTTGGAACCCCCTATATCCCGCCCCCTGTAGAGTCCACCTAACCCAGGAGCATAAGCTCGCCCTCATGATCACGCAGGCACCAGACAGAAGTGCTGGAAAAGTGAGCCCTGGGGAAGGTACCTTTTTTTGCTCGGAGCACTCGCCCTAGCCTCTGGGCCTCCTGCCGCCGGGAGCCACCATGAGAGGAAATCTGAATGAGAACATTTGCTTCTGGCAAATCAAATGATGTGTCACCCACCTGCAGAAACGAGACAGCTGTGAGCTTGGGAAGGTTTTAATATGTGAGACAAAAAGGAAAAAACAATTCAACTAGCCTCAAATTTAAATAAGCTCTATAGATAATTTAGAAACAACAATCACTATCATCTCAGTCTATACCAGAGTCCCTCAGACGCAAGCAGGTCTCTAGGACCGAGTGTGCTTACGGAGAGCTGTCTTACGGAAGCTGTCAGGACCCAGGTCCTAACCATCTGTCTCAGCAACAGTCCTGGTGTGAGTGGCTAAGGCCCAGAGACAAGAGGGCCCGATCAACACTCTGAGTGATGCTTTTCATTTTTTGCAGCAGAACTAGGTCTGCACAAAACCATCCACAATCTTAACTGGAGGCCACTGAGGCCAACAGCACAAGCTGGACACGTGACCTGGTAGGGCCCAATGCCTGCAGCGGGTTGGATTCTGGCCCAGGGCAGCTGCCCTAGGGGACGGGGGACGGCCCCATCATCAAGGTCTCCAGACACAGAAATCAAAGGCTGGTACTTACTGATCCATCTATGATCACTTTATGGGTAAATCTTATCTCTTTGGGGCTTTGGGTCATTCTAATCTAAACGACTATTCTAAATTGTCAGGCTTCCACTTCTAACTGCAAATTGAAACCATCACCAAGCTGGGCCTACACAACCTTGTACTGTGTTACATTCACCACTCAGCCCCAAGGCACATGGGAGCCAGGACAAAGGGTGCCCACGACCCGCAGGAATCCCTAACCCCACAGAGAACCTCATCCACATGCCTCCCTTTGTCTGAGTATTTAGTGAACTTCCCCCTTTATACGAAAAAAAATACGACTTAAAATTCCTGTATCCCTAAAAGAGGCAGAAAAAGCTCAAGTTATACAAAAGGACTTGCCAGAGTGCATACTCCTTGAATTAGGAATATAGACGGTATACACTAAAACTCTACGTCTGCTTCTTCTGCTACCGCCAAACAACATTCCCATGTCCCTAGACACTGGACACACGGGAATGAAAACTGACACGTGACGTCCCTTCAGCAAAGCCCAATGTGCTGCCCAGAAATCACCCAGCTGCCCCCAGGCCCCGGGGCTGCTGCACGCCACACTGACCTTGGAGATGAAGATGGTGTTGATTTTGGGGTTATGCTTGAAATTCTGGAGAATCTGCATCCTTTCGCCCTGGGATGTAGGACCATAGATATAGGGTCTACAGAAGAACAAAGCTATGTTAGGAAGACCACAGAAGCACTCCTCGACTATCCTGAAAGCATGTCAGAGGGAAAGGGAGCTCTTCAAGGTTTCTCTCTCCCAAGAAGATCTATGTCACGGAAAAGCAGCAGGAAGAGACCCATAAGAAATGCGCCCCCACTGCCGCCACCCCTCCCCTCTGGGCCAAGGTGCAGGTCACCATTCTCTTCAAGACTCTCCCTTCATTCTCTTGTTTTTGGACTGTGCTCCTTCCTCCTGCAACATCTCACTGTAAGCTTAGTGTCTATACAAGGAGAATCCCCTGGATTCCATGAAGCACAACGGGGTGGGGGGGGGGGAACACATCGCTATTTGCAAACAAAAGGCTGGAGGGAACCATTTCCAAGTGAAATAGGCATTCTCCAAGAAAGGAGAAAAGAACCCCTTCTAGACTTCTTCCCACTGACTCCCTGTAATTCTATGTTCAAAGCACTTCTCGCTAGTTTCCAGCTGCCAGAGGGCATAGCCCTTTCTGACAGCCTCACTGGCTGCCACCTCCTGGCATCCGGCAGTGCCCTTCCTCCACCGACGTGGTTTTTGTAGCTTCCACAGGGTCGTTAACGATAGTGAGAGTGACGACGACAAGGACAACGAGGACAGCAACCAGGTGCGCAGGGCCCACCCACACCAAACAGAGGCGGGCTCCATGTTGCGGGGAAACCCATACCTGCCAGCAGTCCTCATATCTGTACAGGTGGGCTTCATGCTCCCAGCTCACACCTGAGGTTGGGAGCCAGAGGACGCTGAACTCGAGTGGCTGTTCCACCGTTCAGGCCCATCAGCTCCCTGGAAGGCCTAGGAAGCATTGCTTTTGCTGTTTCACTCACACTTCCCAACTCTGTGCTATAAATTGGTAACAGGTATACCGAGAGAGAAGCCCGCTGGCCTATGGGGAAGCTGGGCGAGGCCTGGGACAGCTGGATGCTTCCCCAATCCTATAAGCCTGGCTTACCAGAATGTTTGGAGCACCCTACCAATTTATTATTTTCTGGGTGTTCATGCTGTGAAAAAGCCTGGGAATCTGCACCCTTCAGAATAGCCTGCCTCTTGATATCTAGGTTTTTAGGTGATTCTTTTTCTCCTTGATCATCACCAGGAAAAACAACTCATAGTGGCAAGCCCTCAGCTTCTGAGTCAAAGTATCAGTCGCTCAGTTGTGTCCGGCTCTTTGCAAACCCATGGACTGTAGCCCGCCAGGCTCCTCTGTCCATGGGCTTCTCCAGGCAAGACAATCCACTGGAGTGGGTTGCCATTTCCTTCTCCACGGGATCTTCCCGACCCAGGAATCAAACCCGGGTCTCCTGCACTACAGGCATATTCTTTACTGTCTGAGCCACAGGGAAGGTTCCCTCATACAGGAAATGAAACAGAAGGGTAACCATCCTCCAGAAAAAGGACCTAACATTTGTTGAACACCTACTAGATGTAAGGATCCTGAGGAAGGTGGTGGTAACTCTAAGACAGAGTAGAGAAACAGGGTAGAACAGAGAAAGCAGAAGCCCAGGCTGGCAGGAAAGAAGAGCCAACACAAAACAAGCCAGTTTTCTGTACAGAACACAAAAGGGTTCAAGATCTAATCACCAGATCTAATCTGCCTCAGAAGGCAGGTGTTAGGGCAGGACTAAGACAGGAAGACTGACAGAGTACACGTGTAAGGAACAGTGTCAGACCCCAACTCCCGCCGCCAAGCCGCCAAGCATGCCTCTGCCCACCTGGCAGGAAACTGGAGATGTCCTTTCTAGATTCTGAACACACTTACGGAGACCCTTTGCCCTCAGGCAGAGCTGAGGGCAAAGCAAGAGTACAAGTGAAGAAAGACAGGGATTCCCCACTCCCTCTCCCACCACAGGCTGGTATCTAGGAAACGGTAAGATTCCTCTCTGGAGAAACTTTCCAGCCCCAAAGAAAAGACCCTGAGATACTGGCATCTGGCCGTTTCTTGACAAACTAGCCAGGCCCATGCCTGATCATGGAGAGGTCCACCGGCTGGCAAAACAACCAAGCTATACAGAAAGGCCAATCAGCTTCAGTGGCTCACCCTGAAATAAGAAAACAGAGCTAAAGATCACCAAAAGTCAGAAGATGGGCTCGAAAGTCAGAAGATGTGCTCGAAAGACAGAGCTGAAACAAAACACTTGAAGGAGAGAGAGATGGTGTAGGGAACAGAAGAAGCTTTGAGAGCTTTAACAGCCACAGAGAAGATGCCGTACTTACTCAAAAAAACAAGAACAGTTAACAATAAAGAACTCTTGGAAACTCACCAAAGCTTCAATAGAGTTGGTAGACAAAGGGATAAAAAATAAGAGAAAATGGGAGTTCCCTAGTGGTCCAGTGGTTAGGACTCAGTGTTTTCACTGCCACAGCCAGGGTTCAATCCCTGGTCAAGGAACTAAGATCCCGCAAGCTACATGGCACGACTAAAAATAGGCAGGATGGGGCAGGGAGGAACTGGAGAAGATGCCCAGAAGATCTAACACCTGGCCAGCAGGAATTCAAAAAGAGAGAAAAGGAACTTCCCTGGCAGTTCAGTGGTTAAGATGACAATGTAGGGGGCATTAGTTGGGGAACTAAAATCCCACATGCCACATAGCACGGTCCTCTCACCCCTCAAAAGAAAAAGAGAAGAGAAAACAGAAGATGAGTAACAAAGAAGAAACAGAAAGAACTTCTCTGAATTGAAGGACATGAGTTTTCAGACTGCAAAGTGTCTACTGCATGTACTGTAACGAAAGGAAAAAAGATCACACTAGTCACACTGCTTTGAAACTTCCAAAAATCAAAAAAAGATCCTAAAATCCTCCTGAGAGAAGGCAAACCCATGACCACCACAACAGATCACATATAGAGAGGAGTCAGAGAGCATCAAGCAGGCTTGCAAGCAGCTGCATTGGAAGCTGAGAAAACAGCCCTACCTCTGACATTCTGAGGCCCCATCAAACTACTCACCAAGTGTGAGAGTGAATAATTGTCGGGAGCGGCTCTGAGAGAAAATCCACCCGTGACAAAGTTCCAGGCTGAGGTGACCCGGCCCAA
>SJYA01007823.1:0-16805 GCA_006410615.1 Neotragus moschatus | reverse complement strand
CCCCCACCCCTGACCCCAAACCCCTCCCCACCTAGGCCACAGCCCCAACAGCAGTGCCTCTGGCCTCTTTGCTCTCTGCACCCTGGATGGTGAGTCCCCCGGGTCAGCCGTGGGCTGTGCAGGGTGGGTGGTCATGTGCCCGGGTATCTGCACAGAGATGGGGTCTCCAGCCGGCCTGCCTCTCCCTGCAGGAACCCTGAAGCTCATGGAGGAGGCGGACAGGCTGCTGTGGTCGGTGCAGGTGGACCACCAGCTGTTCGCCCTTGAGAAACTGGACGTCACGGTGAGCATGACCTGGGGGAGGGGAGCGGCCTCCTCCTCCTCCTCCTCGGGTGCCTTCAGTGGGGCTGCTCTCCCTCCACAGCCAAGTCTGCCCTCCTCTTAGGGCTCCCTGGAGAGGCCTGACCCCCCTGAAGTGAGCAGCACCCCCAAAGGAGGCCTCTCTCAGAGGCTCCTGGCGCCCCCCTACGTCCGCTGTCTGGCCTTTTTCAGGGCAACGGGCATGAGGAGGTGGTCGCCTGTGCCTGGGACGGCNTCTGCCCTCCTCTTAGGGCTCCCTGGAGAGGCCTGACCCCCCTGAAGTGAGCAGCACCCCCAAAGGAGGCCTCTCTCAGAGGCTTCTGGCGCCCCCCTACGTCCGCTGTCTGGCCTTTTTCAGGGCAACGGGCATGAGGAGGTGGTCGCCTGTGCCTGGGACGGCCAGACGTACATCATCGACCACAACCGCACCGTCGTCCGCTTCCAGGTGGACGAGAACATCCGCGCCTTCTGTGCAGGTGGGACCCCGCCCCGGGCCCAGCGCACCTGTCCCCTTGCTCCAGTGACCTGGGGAGAGGGGTCATCACCCAAGAGAAGCTGCCTGTGTTCCCTGGGGCTGCCACTGAGACAGGAGCTCGGCAAACACCCCCTGGGACGCCGTCCTGCCAGGGTGTCATTTCATGTCTGGAACGGACCAGATATCTTACTGTTTTCCTTGCTTTACTGAGTTCCCAACAGAGTAGAAACAGAAAGGGGCCTTCAGTGCTCTGCTCGGCGTCTGTGGGTGGCTGCAAACTGCTGACACAAACACCCGTGGGGCCTGAGCCTCCCAACCTTGTCTCCCCATCCCCGACCCCCCAGGCCTGTATGCCTGCAAAGACAGCCGCAACAGCCCTTGTCTCGTGTACGTCACGTTCAACCAAAAGATCTACGTGTACTGGGAGGTGCAGTTGGAGCGGATGGAGTCCACCAACTTGCTCAAAGTGCTGGAGGCCCAGCCGGAGTTCCGGGAGCTGCTGGGAGAGCTGGGCGTGGGTGAGCCCTGGGATTGGCAGGGCTGCTGGGAGAGCTGGGTGTGGGTGAGCCCTGGGGCCCGTGGCTGCAGGCTCCCAGTGGCACAGGTCCCAGCAGATCTACCAGCCTCCGTCTCGCCCTCAGATCCTGATGAGCTGCCCGCCACCCGTGCCCTGCTTCACCAAACCCTCTACCATCCAGACCAGCCTCCACAGTGCGCCCCCGCGGGCCCCCAGGACCCCACCTAGCTGGACCAGCTTCCTGGCAGAACAAGGAGCCTTCTGAACCTCCCCGCTGCCCCCCACCCCCAGCTATCTGGCATCTGAAAGACAAGGAGTGCACATTACAAGGGAAGGGTGGTGGCACCCTTGGGTGCTGGGGAATGTAGACCTCCTGGCCGTCTCGGCAAAGGAAGAGACAAGCTGCCCCCTGCCCATTTCCTTGTGTACCCTACCTGTCCCGTCAGCAGGCACTGCCCCTCCCCAGAGNCACATTACAAGGGAAGGGTGGTGGCACCCTTGGGTGCTGGGGAATGTAGACCTCCTGGCCGTCTCGGCAAAGGAAGAGACAAGCTGCCCCCTGCCCATTTCCTTGTGTACCCTACCTGTCCCGTCAGCAGGCACTGCCCCTCCCCAGAGCCCCCCACTCCTGTTGTTTGTGAGGAGTGGCTACACAGGGCCCCCTACTTGTGGGGCCCTAACTTGAAACCAAGCTTTGGGGCCAGAAGAGTGAAGGCTGTCAGGGCCCAGCCCCCGACAAGTTCCGTCTCCTGCAGTCCAGGCGACTGCGTCTACATTCCTGTAACATTCCTGTTACAGGAACGGCGAACCACAGATCTTCCACCATGGTGGGGTTACGCCCTCATTAAGCCGTCATAGGCTGAAAATATCGTTAAGTGGAAACTGCACTTCCCATACCCCACCTGCTGAACATCACGGCTTAGCTTCCTCTGTGTTAACTGTGCTCCAAGCACTTATATCAGCCTGCAGTTGGACACAATCACCTAACGCAAGCCTCTTTTGTAATAAAGTGTCATTACAAAAGTGTTAGAATAAAGTGGGTATCTCATGTGATCTACTAAATAGTGTACTGAAAGTGAGAAGCACAGCGGTGACAGTGGGTACAGAATGGTCGTATGTTGGTTGTTCCCGCTCATGATTTTAAAATCTGATGTGGCTTTTTGATCCCAGCAACAATCAGGACGGTACCCGGTGCTCTTTCTGTCCCTTCTGCTATGGATTCCTCTGCTCCGAGTCAGTGGTTTTCACATTGCAGGTTGCATGTCCGTGCACATGTGTGTGCTGAGGGCAAAGTAGAATGTCCCTACCGTGTGTGAGCTGTGTTCAGAGGAACTGGAAAACCTGTACTCAATTACGCTGACCCCAGCCAGAAGGTCACCCCAGGGGAAGGTCCACACTCATATTTCCTTCTCTGTGGGAGTAAGGGCAGTGCAATCATGTAGCATACTAGAAGCAGAGAAGGCCACCAGCTTAGAGAAACAGGTGTTTATTCCGACAAAATCGCTGCTGAGCGGATGGCATTCTTGGGCCTGGGGTCTACAATGGCAGAAGCAACAGGTGGAAGGGAGAGGAACAGGGTGAGACCCAGGAGCGCAGGGATCATGGAGGGTGACAGCAGGGGCCAGCACACTCCCGCGCCTGTGCCAGGCAGCCCCTCCTCGGTGCCAGGGACATAGCTGAGGAAGGTATGCCTAGGGGGCATGGCCTTTCCTGGGCCTGCTCTGGTCTAACCTAGTCCAGGCTCCGGGTTTTGTTTCCAACCCAAGGGGCATAGTTCCCTAGTCAGGTTAGTTACACCACTGTTTTACTCTTCCCCCAGATTTGAGACTCAGACCAGCCAGAAGGACACCAGGTGCCTGGGCCTTAAGGTTTGGGATCCTTTGTTCACAGTGAAGGTAGTAGAGCCTCCTTGGGTCTTTACTGGACTCAGGGCTGGGGTGGGGTGGGGGTTGGGAAGAGCTACCGGTGCCAGAGAAGGTGAGCTCAAGCTCAGGAGGCCAGAGGAGGGGTGGGGAAGAAGGTCGAATGAGGTGGATAGTTCTGGAAGTAAGGAATACTGGCTAGGCAAAGTTGGTGCTGACAATCCCACCATCCCGTCTGGCTTGGGGGGGCAGTTCTCCACATGTGTCCCCACCTGAAGTTCAGGCGCCCCACAGGTGGAAAGCGGGTGGAGGGCAAGTGTTTGGAGTAAGTCATAGAGGTATATCCAGGGTTTGCACGGGGCAACCAAACAATAACTGGCTTCAGTCGTTTGTAGCCTCCAGAAAAGGCAACTGATGAAAGAGCCCGCAGCCTCGTGGACTGGGCGCTCTTCTCCTGACATGTCCCCATCATGACGGTGGTTTCTCTTTCGCTCAGCCGAGCACAGACTCAGAAACGTGGGCCAGCAGGGCCAGGGCCCGGGGCCGGTGAGGGGACAGGCTAGTTGTGAGGTGAGCAACGTGGGATCAAGGCCTCGAGGGTGTTCAGGGTGGATGGGGCAGGCAGTGACAGGGAGCAGGCAGCAGCCTCGGACTCAGGGCACCCTGGCTGCGCCAGGGTCCAGCCCAGAGCCCCGCTTTGCCGATGTCCTTTTCTGCAGGCCTGATGCGGCTGTGTTATTGGGAGGGGATGAGAGAGGACGGGGAAACCAGAACCCTGAGGTCTCAGGCCCTTTCTAGGGATCGCTTTTCCCGGGAGGCAGGGCAGGTGCTGAGAAGCAGAGGAGCGTGGCCGCCCACCAGGGATACGGGACGGCAGGGTCAGGGTGGTGACAGGAGGGACAGTCTGCAGCTATCCGGCTCTAGTCATGCCCCATCCCCTAGGGCTTCGCCTCCTGAGGCAGGGAGGTTTCCCTCAGGGGACTGTCCGGGGCTGCCATCGTCACTGGCCAGGATCTTGGTGCAAGGGCAGGAAGGGCAACTCTGAGAACGGGGCTTTCAGCCGCAGCACATGACGCTCCAGGTCGATGCAGCACTGTGGGTGGGGGCAGTGAGCTCAGCTGAGCAGGTGACCCCCTTCCTTCCCACCCCGCCCTACTCCTTGCGCCTCCCTGTTCTCATGCACCCAGACCACTGTCGAGAAGGGGCCAAGTTCTCCATGTTCTTCAGTTGTGGGCAGATAAGGAACCTCTAAGGAAGCGAGGGTAAAATTCCACATCCCCAACTCCTTTCTTATGGGACGGAGCCTGGTCCACGCTCCCACACCCATGCCTCCTACCTCTTTTTCCCGGGCCCCGGGTCAGGCCAGGGTGTGGTACCAGCGTGAGCATCTCCTTACCTGGAGAGAAAGCAGGGTCTGCAGGCCAAGGCAGAGTTCAGGACTCTCCACATCTGCGGGAACCATTTGAGGACACGGCTGTCCCCCGTCAGCCCTCACCCTTCTCTGCCCACCCCCGCCGGGGCCCAAGAACCTGGGGGATAATGGGGACATCTGGGGAGTGGGGTGCCTCGTCTGTGTTCGCCGGAGCTGAGAGGCTCTGCCGAATTGCTGAGACAGACACTGGGCTCTGACGGAGCGAGGACTTACCTACCACCTGAGCTGAACACTCCACGGTCTCCTGGCCCAGCTGTAGCTCCAGCTGCTCCACCAGGGCTGGGGGCCCAGGGTGAGGGTCCCCACCCGGGGCTTTTAGGACCCTCTTCCCTAACCTGTGGTTGGGAAGCAAGGCTTATGGCCACCACAGCCCCCCACCCTCACCCCATTAATGTCCCTCCCACCACACTTTGGGTTTGCAGCCCATCCCTGGCCCCATGTAGAATCTAAATCCAGTCTTACCGACCAGAGCCCCCACCAAACTCTTAAAAAAAAAGAAAACAGTTTTATTGGGACTTCCCTGGTAGTCCTGTGGTTAAGACTCCGAGCTTCCATGACAGGGAGCTCGGGTTCGATCAGGGTACTAAAATCCCACATGCTGCGTAGAATGGCCAGAAATAAAATAAAATAATAAAATTAGTGGAGTTGGTTACACATTTTTTAAAAAAAATCAATAAAATAATAGCTTTATTGAGATATATAGTTCATACATATAGTGAAAGTCACTTTTTTTGTGACCAAATCATGCAGCTTGTGGGATCTCGGTTCCTCAACTAGGGATTGAACCTGGGTCACAGCAGTGAAAGCCCAGAGTCCTAACACCTAGACCACCAGGAAACTGCCAAAGGTCACTCTTTTAAAGTAGACAGCAGAGTTCTGCAACCATCACTACCTAATTTCAGAATATTTCCATCACCCTGAAAAGAAGCCCCTCGTGCACACGTGTGCACACACACACACACTCCTGCCTTACCCCAGGCGGCTGAGACATCCAGCGGAGATCTGATTGTACTGGGTGCCCGTGTCCACCGCCACCTGAAGCTCCTGGTCCCGGCACTGAGAAAAGGGAAGGGTCTCCGTGAGTCCCTGGGGGAGGGGCTGGAGGGGGCAGGCACAAGGAGGAATGGGCTGGGATTGACTCTGTCATATTTCCCAGCCCCTGATAAGNCAGCGGAGATCTGATTGTACTGGGTGCCCGTGTCCACCGCCACCTGAAGCTCCTGGTCCCGGCACTGAGAAAAGGGAAGGGTCTCCGTGAGTCCCTGGGGGAGGGGCTGGAGGGGGCAGGCACAAGGAGGAATGGGCTGGGATTGACTCTGTCATATTTCCCAGCCCCTGATAAGTCCCTTTCAGAAATGAGTGAAGGGAGTAAACTGAGTCTTTAAGAGGGATTCTTCTGGGCAGAGGCAGAGTGGATCAGATCAAGAGTTGTGAGTGGTGAGCGCATACATTTGGGGAGAATTCCATCAGAAGTGGAGGAACTGAATGGAAGTCTTTCTGCTGAGAAGAGGGCCGAGCACATCCTGTTGGAGGGATCTGGGGTGTGAGTGAGGAGGGGTGGGGGCGGGGACCACGGCACCTATTAGGAAACGAGATGCTAGGAACCAGATTTGCCACTGCAGGTGAAGGATGACGCTGCTTTTCTTTCGGATAAAAACAGACGTTCGAGTTTGCACTTGATACCGCAAAACAAGTCATTTCCTCCTTGCTGAGGTCCACTGTGTATGGCAGGTGGGAGGGGCAGCAGAGGAGGCTGCTCCTCTGGAGGCAGTGGTGGGGGGAGGGTCACCAGTTCGGGGAGAGGGTGTCTAGGCCTGTGGGTTGAGGGGCTAGAACCTTAGATGTTGAGCCAGAGGAAAGGCTCTTCCGTCAAGAAAGTCGGGACTGTTCCTGGAGGAGGTGACAGCTGGGCCAGAAGGACATGGGACAACACCCGAGAGCAGGCAGAGGAGGCGCCCAGCGAAGTCGGGCAGGAGGGAGCGGGCGTGTATCAGGGAGGACTCAGGGATGACAAGGCTGTGGCCTGGAGTGTGGGCTTTCCCAGGAGGGCTGGGTTACCCACACGTGTGCGTCGTTTGTGTGCAGAGCACACTCCAGTTTAAAGAGGATGCTTGGCTCGTGGGAAAGGAGTCCTGTGGACCTTGGAAGACACGGAGGCAGGGAACAAAGAACGTGGAGGACCCCAGTTTTAGGCCCAGGCTCGGGGAGGAGNTCCCAGGAGGGCTGGGTTACCCACACGTGTGCGTCGCTTGTGTGCAGAGCACACTCCAGTTTAAAGAGGATGCTTGGCTCGTGGGAAAGGAGTCCTGTGGACCTTGGAAGACACGGAGGCAGGGAACAAAGAACGTGGAGGACCCCAGTTTTAGGCCCAGGCTCGGGGAGGAGTGCCTTGGCTCCCCACCCCTCCTCACCTCTGGGGCAGAAGGGAGGATGGGTGAGGGGAGCTGGGCCCAGGAGAGAGTCTCACCTTGCAGTTGACCAGAAGGGCTGGCCTCTTGGGCTTGCTGGTCTTCGTCCTGCTCTCCTGGCCATGGATCAGGGCCTGCGCCCGGGGAGGCTCCCCCTGAGGCCGGCCCGGGCTCCCCTCCACCACCAGGCGTCTCTGGATCACGCTGTGTGGCTGCTGCTCCATCATAAAACATGGAGATGCTGAACCCCGGTGCCTGCTCTGCTCCGTCCCCCAGCTCACAAGTCCCATGCTTTCCTGCCCAGCCCCACCCCGGCTTGAGTCTCCCAGGAGTAAGAAGGGGCAGAAGCTTCCCCAAGGGTCCTAGAGGTCAGATCATGATAACAGAGCGAGCCCCAGCATCAAATCATGCTGGTTTCCAGGGCCCCAATGGATAGCTCAGTGATGGAGAGATGGGGGGAGGGGAGGGGTCTGTCCTGAGTTAGACATGACCTCGCAGACACTGGTGTGAGGCTGGGAGGCAGGTGGCAATTGTCTCCTGTCTACAACACAAATTTGGGGACATTTTTTCTTTTTTCCTTCCTCTGACCTCATTCTTCCATGGGATACAGATCCAAGGGTTGACAGTGTAATGAAAAGAAGTCAAAGAAACAAGAACAAAGAAGAAAGGAAAGCCCCAATCTTCTCCACTAGGAAGCTGGGAGCCATCCTTCCGTCCTTCACCCACAGCCACCCTGCCCTGTCCAGCCACTTCTTAGTTCCACCAGTCTCGCCTCCTGTGTTTAGAGCCCACCTTGCCTTCTGCTACTGACTCATTCGGCACAGCTCTCCCACATCCCAGGGATGCCTCCGTTAGTCCATAAGAACCTGCCTCTCGAATCTACCTGCTCAAAGCCAGGGAGTCTCTGGGACTGCTACTCCAAGTGCCATCCTCAGATCAGCAGCTTTACTGTCACCCAGAATCACGACCTACTGAATCTGAACCTTGTTTTAACAAGACGTGCAAATGACCCACACGTGCAGGAAAGTTTGAGAAGCGCAAAGCAACCCATCAGACTAAACCTGTCCCTCCCTTGCTTGAAATCCATCAGAGGGACCTCCCTGGTGGTCCAGTTGCTAAGACTCTGTGCTCCCAATGCAGGAGAACTGGGTTCGATCCCTGGTCAGGGAACTAGAGTCCACATGCTGCAAACGGTCACAATGAAGAGTTGGCACAGTCAAATAAATAAATTTTTTTAATATAATAAAAAAGAAATTCATCAGAGCCTGCCTCTCCCCACTTTGCTTGCCTGGAGGTGACAGCCTGGTGAGCTGGCCACTGCCTCATCTCCCTCTGCTGCCCTGCTTGGGCCAGGCTGTCCAAGCCTCTGCCCCTGCTCATCCCTCCTCCTGAAAGTCCTCACCCTTCTCTAGGCCAGCTTGGGTGACTGGCTCAACTCACTTGTTCAAAAACTGCTCTCTGGAGGGAGGCTTTGATTTTCAGTCTGGGGTTGCAAGAGCATACTGTCATCCAGGCAGGGTTCACCTCCTCCAGGAAGCCCTCTCTGACCTCTTTGCGTTCTTCCGGCCACACACCAGGCAGGGGCAGTGTTGCATCTCTTGTCTCCTGCCCCCTGTCTGTCATGCATCTCACCGCTGTTTTCTGCCCTTGAGGTCTGTTACTCACTCCTCTTTATATCCCAGGGCTCGGCTCGGCCTACAGTAGGCACTCAATAAATACCCACCGAAGAATGACTGTGTCCCTCTAGGCTCCACACATGATTTCTCACCTGCCCTCTTTCCATGAGAGCCTGGGACTGTTTTTCTACCCTGGGCTTAATGAGGCCCTTGAGGCTGCTCCTGCCGGCAGGCTGCCAGCAGAAAGCCCAGCTCTGGGAAAAGGGGCGGCGAGCGCTGGGAGCGGCTGGGAAGGGCGGCCCGCCCACCTTTCCCACGAGGGGCACAGGCTCTGACCCGACTCCCATGCAGCGTGCTCCAGAGTCACCCAGGGAGGGAGACAGGGTCCCCCTAAGTGCTGTGTCTTCACTCCCCAAGCCACACAAGATAACTGCTCCAGATCAGTTTGAGAGGCCCTGAGGGCGGAAGGCCGAATCTCCGTGCTGGAGCAGCAGTGTTACTAGAGCCCCTTTGCCAGATGAAGACGGGCCGATGAGAGCCAAGAACCTGCTCCTCTGCTCCCTTGGGGTCTCAGCTCTGCCCGCTGCTAGCAAGGCCATTCTCTGAACTGAAATCTCAGGCTGCTCACTCTTCCCTTGAGTGGAGGTGCCGTTGGGCTGGGTTCCTGGAGGGGGAGCATTTGGCTGGGAGGGATGTGGAAAGGGAGGACTGGTTCAGGAAGAGAAGTGAGGGGCTGAATCTGGCTCCAGGTTTCTGGGGAGAGGGGACTGCTGGAGTGGCCCGAGTTCCCCCGGAAATGGCCTCAAATGCCTCCCCTTGCAGGAGTCCCTCCTCTCCAATCCCCTGCCTACTAGGTGAGAGAGGCGACAGGGTGCCCCCAGCCCTTCTACAGAAGCGCTCTTCTCTCCTGAGACAGAGGCCAGAGCCATCTTGTCTTCTCTGGACCCCGTGAACCTCACTTTCTCTCTCAGGCTAAATGGAGGAGTAAGAGTAACTGGAGAAGAGACTTCCCTGGGAGTCCAGTAGCTAAGACTGTGCTCCCAATGCAGGGAGCTGGGATTCAATCCCTGGCGGGGACCTAGGTCCCACCTGCTGCAGCTAAGACTTTGCATGCCACAGCTAAGACCCGGTGCAGCCAAAATAAATAAACATTAAAAGCAGAAGAGCAGCTAGAGGAATAACAGCCTTTAGACGCTGCTCCCTGTTTCCCAAGCACTGTGCTAAGCCCTTTACAGGCTTAGCTGATATAACCCTGACATTCCCTACGCGCTACAACCTGTTATTTTTATCTTCATGTAACAGATGAAGAAACCAAGGCTCAGAGACAGAAACTAACTCGCCCAGGTTGCTAAGTGCTGGAGCCATGCTCTGAACCCAAGATTCCAGGCTCTGCAGAAGCCCACACTTTCAGCCCTTCCCTCTGTCGGAGCTGGAGGGGAGCGAGTGCATGCAGCTGTCCCCTGACTCACCCACCCCTTGGTGAGGGCGGGGGGGGAGGGCGCACAGGTACTGCAGGGGGATGGAAGGAAAGGAGCCTGGAAGGGCCACATCAACTAGGAGGGAGCCGGGGGGCCCTGAGGAGCCGGGTGCCCAGGCCAGAGCCGTGGGAGACGCTGGTGTTCTAGCAGGGGTGAAGGCGACGGGCAATGAATGTCCAGTCCCTGTGTGCCGGGACCTGTGGTTTTGGGAGAGGAGCAAATCACAGCCTTGAACCCACTGGTTCTCCGGGCCCAGCAGTAAACTGCCCCCTGCAAGCCTCTGCTCTAACCGGTGATCTTCACCTCCTGGAGGGAAGCCTGGAGCTCTCTAGGGAAGCTGAGGAATAGATAGGGTCCCCCAGAGCCACCAAGCCGTGGCAACAGCCCAGTGAGGAGCCAGGAATGGTCAAGGTGAACCCACAAATCAGAGCCGCCTCCCTCCACCCCAGGGGCAGGCTGGTGTCTGGAGGCTTGGGGTCTTCACCCTCCCAGCAGAGCCAGAGAAGGTGGGAGTCCCAGCCCCCCAGGGAGGAGGGGGGAGAGGGCAGCCTCACCCAGTCCTTGGAGGTGCCGAGCCTCTTGAGGCCGTCCAGGGGCAGCAGGTCGGCTGAGTCCTTGTGCAGGAACTGGGTGGCCTGTCTGAGCCGGCGCTGCTGGCTCAGCCGGGCTCGGCCCCGAAGCTCTGCCTCCCGGCCCCTGTCCCCAGAGTCGCCCTCCTCCCGTGGGGCCTCCGGCCTGATGCTCATGGCCCCCTTGGAGCGGACCGGGGGCTCTTGTGTGGTCCTGCCCTCCGTGCTCCCTGCCTCTGCAGCCCCTGCTGCGTCCCGGCTGCGGCTCTCCTGACCGGAGGGTCGTCTCGGCGGGAAGAGAGGAAATAAATAACGTGCAGGAGCAGCCGCGTCAGACACTGATTTCCAGAGCTTGCAGTAGAGGGAGCGGGGCTCCGGCTGGAAAAACCCAGCCCTGGAGGAGGTGGGGGGGCGTGGCGGTTGGCAGGGCTGCAGCTGGCGGGCTCTGCAGCATCTCTAGCTCTGGGGTCCTGGCCGGAGTGGGTGGTGGAGTGCGTGTGTGTGCCCGCGTGTGGCTGAGGGGGTGAATCTGCGCTGTAAACTGTCAGGATATCCGTGCCAGGTGGTTGGAAAGGCAGCATGTGTCAGTGTGTGGGGGCAGGCGTGAGATGCAGGACAAATATCCCTGGGCATGTGTCTCCTGGGTTTCCCGGCCGTGCTCTCCACCTAGGGTTCTCTGCAGCCCCAGGGTGGGGTGCAGGCCAACACCTGGGGTGCGGATTCGGAACAGGGAGGTCCAGCATCACATTTGTCTCAACAGGGAGCCTCTCCCCTTCTGGTCTCAACGTTTCGGCATCCTTTGCTCCTTTACTCTGGGTCCTGGGCTCCAGGGCTGGCAAGAGCAGCTCTGAATCTTCCCACAGGTAGGGCCCCAGCTTCCCCTTCCCCTTTAGGTAAGGCTCACTGAGTCTGGCTCTTTTTTTTTTTTTTTTTTTNCCCTTCTGGTCTCAACGTTTCGGCATCCTTTGCTCCTTTACTCTGGGTCCTGGGCTCCAGGGCTGGCAAGAGCAGCTCTGAATCTTCCCACAGGTAGGGCCCCAGCTTCCCCTTCCCCTTTAGGTAAGGCTCACTGAGTCTGGCTCCTTTTTTTTTTTTTTTTTTTAATTTTGGCTGTATTGGGTCTTAGTTGTAGCATGTATGATCTTAGCTGTGTCGTGTGGGATCTCTCATTGCGGTGCATGGACTCTCTAGTTGCAGGGTGAGGCCTTCAGTAGTTGCAGCCAGCGGACCTAGTTGCTCTGTGGCATGTGGGATTTTAGTTCCCCGACCAGGGATCGAATCTGCACCCCCCACATTGCAAGAGAGAGAGAGCATTGCTGCTCAGTGTTGTCTGGCTCTTTCGACCCCCATATACTGTGACCCCCCCAGGCTCCTTTGTCCATGGGATTCTCCAGGTAAGAAAACTAGAGTGGGTTGCCATTTCCTCCTCCAGATGATCTTCCCAACCTAGGGATCAAACTCGAGTCTTCTGTACTGGCAGATGGATTCTTTACCAATATGCCACCTGGGAAGCCTTCTACATTGCAAGGCAAATTCTTAACCATTGTTCCACCAGGGAAATCCTCTAGCTCTTTTAAAAACGGTTATAATTCAAACATGCAGAAAGTTATAAGGAATAAACAGTATTCTTTACTCCCCATCTCATTAAAAAAGAAGAAAAAAAAAAAACGACCACAAACATACATGAAGCTCCCTGGGTGCCTCTCCTCCCCAGATAACATTTTGCTATGGCATCTGGGGCTTCTCCTTTCTCTCTTCAAGCAATAGGTATGTGTGTATCCTAAGCAGTGTTACTTCACCTTGTCTGACCCACTGTAGACATCCTCCTGCAATTAAAAAAAATTGGTTTTTGGCATATGGGATCTTCACTCTCCTATTAGGGATTGAACCCACACCCTCTGCATTGGTAGCTTGGAGTCTTAGCCATAGGACAGCTGGGGAAGTCCCAATTTGCTCTTTCTTACTCATTATTTTATTGATGAGATTCACCCATGGGCTAATTTGCTTTAATTGCTGTATAGTATTTCTCTAGTGAATACATCACATTTAGGAAGTTTAGGTTATTTTTCGTTTTTACAAACAAAGATGCTGTGAGCATTTCTTGCACCTGTCTCTTGGGGGTACACCTGTAAACATTCCTAGGAGTAGGATTGCTGAGGCATCAGATGTACATCTTGTCTCTTTTGACATGATGCCAAATTACTCTCCAAAGTGTTTGTACCAACCGGCACTCCATCAGTAGCACTCGGTATCAGACTTTTCCTTTTTAATTTATTTGGCTGCCGCAGGTCTTAGTGGTAGCACTCGGGTTCTCTAGTTGCCGTATGTGGGCTCTAGTTCCCTGACCAGGGATGGAACCTGCAGCTCCTGCACTGGGAGCACAGAGTGTTAGCCACTGGACCCCCAGGGAAGTCCACTCTCAGACTTTGTAGAGCCCTGATGCATCTGCCGTCAGATTTTTCTCTCCAGCCTTTTGTCCCCAACATCATCGGCACGCCCTGGTCGAGGTTCTGCTGACTTGTGTTGGATACTCAAAGGGTGAGTCTTGACCTGGGCCCTGCTCCTTAGGGCTCGATCCCATCCAGGCAACACAGAGGCACATGCCCATTCAGACCAGGCAGACATTCCCCTGCCCCACTGTGGACCATGCCTCCTTGAGGCACTTTGCAACCATGACAATTATATTACGATCCCTATTTACAGGTGAGATGTTAGGGGTTCAGTTGTGTTCCCCTCAAATCCATGTGTTAATGGCCCAGTCTCTAGGGAGTTACTCAGGCGGTGCTAGTAGTAAAGAACTTGTCTGTCAATGCAGGAGATGTAAGAGACACAGGTTTGGTCCCTCGGTCTGGGAGATCCCCTGGAGGAGGGCATGGCAATCCACTCCAATATTCTTGCCTGGAGAATCCCGTGGACAGAGGAGCCTGGTGGGCTACAGTCCATAGGATCGCAAAAAGTCAAACATGACTAAGTGACTTAAAATGCAGGCACGCACACAACCCCTAGGACCTCAGAATGTAACCTTATTTAGAGATAGGATCTTTACAGAGATAGTCAAGTTAAGATGAGGTCATCAGGGTGGCCCTAACCCAGTATGACTGTGTCCTTCCTTTTTAAAATTTGTTTTTAACTGTAATACTTGCTTTACAGTTTTGTGTTGGTTTCTGCCATGCATCAACATGAACCAGCCACAGATATACATGAGCACAGGTATTCCATGAACTAAGAAACATATGTCCCTTCCCCCTTGAACCTCCCTCCCACCCCTCTAGTTTGTCATAAGGCACCTGATTTGAGCTCCCTGCATCATACACCAAATTCCCACTGGCTATCTATTTCACACATGGTAGTGTGTATGTTTCCACGCTACTCTCTCAGTTCAGCCCACTCTCTCTTTCCCCCACTGTGTCCACAGCTCTGTTCTCTTTGTCTGTCTCTATTCCTGCCCTGAAAATAGGTTTTGCTGAGTCACTTCAGTCGTGTCCGACTCTGTGTGACCCCATAGACGGCAGCCCACCAGGCTCCCTGGGATCCTCAAGGCAAGAACACTGGGGTGGGTTGCCATTTCCTTCTCCAATGCATGAAAGCAAAAAGTGAAAGTGAAGTCGCTCAGTCATGTCTGACTTAGTGACCTCATGGACTGCAGCCTACCAGGCTCCTCCATCCATGGGATTTTCCAGGCAAGAGTACTGGAGTGGGGTGCCATTGCCTTCTCTGAGGCAAATGGGTTTATTAGTACCATTTTTCTAAATCCCATATATATGCCTAGATATGATACTCATTTTTCTCTTTCTGACTCAATTCACTCTGTATATCAGGTTCTAGGTTCATCCACATCACTACGACTGACTCAAATCCGTTACTTTTTATGGCTGAGTAATATTCCATTGTGTATATGGGCTGTGTCCTTCTTTAGTCAGTCAATTCAGTCGCTCTGTCATGTCTGACCCCATGGACTACAGCATGCCAGGCTTCCCTGTCCTTAACTATCTCCTGGGATTTGCTCAAACTCATATCCATTGAGTTGGTGATGCCCTCCAACCATCTCATCCTCTGTTGTCCCCTTCTCCTCCTGCCTTCAGTCTTTCCCAGCATCAGGGTCTTTTCCAGTGACTCACTTCTTCGCATCAGGTGGCCAAAGTATTGGAGCTTCAGCTTCAGCATCATTCCTTCCATTGGATATTCTGGACTGATTTTCTTTAGGATTGACTGGCTTGATTGCCTTGCAGTCCAAGGAACTTTCAAGAGTCTTCTCCAATACCACAGCTCAAGAGCATCAGTTCTTCAGCGCTCAGCTCTCTTTATAGTCCAACTCTCACATCCATACATGACTACTGGAAAAACCATAGCTTTGATTAAACTGACCTTTGTTGGCAAAGTAATCTCTCCGCTTTTTAATATGCTGCCTAGGTTGGTCATAGCTTTTCTTCCAAGGAGTAGGTGTCTTTTAATGTCATAGCTGCAGTTATCATCTGCAGTGGTTTTGAAGCCCAAGAAAATAAAATCTGTCACTGTTTCCACTGTTTCCCCATCTATTTGATGGTGGCCAGATGCCATGGTCTTAGTTTTCTGAATGTTGAGTTTTAAGCCAAATTTTTCACTCTTCTCTTTCACTTTCATCAAGAGGCTCTTTAGTTCTTCTTCGTTCTCTGACATAAGGGTGGTGGGATCTGTGTATCTGAGGTTATTGATATTTCTCCTGGCAATCTTGATTCCAGCTTGTGCTTCATTTAGCCCAGCATTTCACATGATGTACTCTGCATAGAAGTTTAATAAGCAGGGTGAAAATATACCAGTCTGTTGTTCCATGTCCAGTTCTAACTGTTGCTTCTTGACATGCATACAGGTTTCTCAGAAGGCAAGTCAGGTGGTCTGGTATTCCAATCTCTTTAAGAATTTTCCACAGTTTGCTGTCATCCACACAGTCAAAGGCTTTGGCGTAGTCAATAAAGCAGATGTTTTTCTGGGACTTTCTTGCTTTTTTAGTGATCCAACAGATGTTTTCAATTTGATCTCTGGTTCCTCTGCTTTTTCTAAATCCAGCTTGAACATCTGGAAGTTCATGGTTCATATACTGTTGAAGCCTAGCTTGGAGAATTTTGAGCATTACTTTGCTAGAATGTAAGATAAGTGCAATTGTGCGGTAGTTTAAACGTTCTTTGGCATTGCCTTTCTTTGGGATTGGAATGAAAACTGACCTTTTCCAGTACTGTGGCCACTGTTGAGTTTTCCATATTTGGTGGCATATTGAGTGCAGCACTTTAACAGCATCGTCTTTTAGGATTTGAAATAGCTCAAATAGTATTCTTCTTCAAAGGGGAAATTTGGAACCCGAGAGATCTGCACTTGGGAAGAATACCATGTGAGCATGAAGGCTGAGGGTGGGGTGGTATGTCTCCAGACAAGAAAGGTCAGAGGTCACCAGCAAACCACCAGCAGCCAGGAGAGAAGCCTGGAACAGATCCTGCCTCATTGCGCTCAGGAGGCAACAGTCCTGCCCACACCTTGACCTTGGGCTTCCAGCTTCCCCGAGACAGCTGGACAACACATTTGTGCTGTTGAAGCCACACAGGTTGAAGGGCTTTGTTAGGTGGTGGCTTCCTAAGGTAGCCCCAGGAAGCGAGTATACCAAGACTCAGAAAACTTACTCAAGGTCAGGTACTGAGGTGGGGGGCACAGCCAGGACTCAAAGCCTCCTGCCTGTCTCCCAAGTCCTGCTCAGTCCCCACTGTGCCAAAGCCAAAGCACGAGGGAGACGGCGAGTGTGGACAGAAAATCAAACACTGGTGTAATTCCACTTACCCAGCTCAGCCCCCACATCCTGGCTTCCTGTGGCCTCAGTTTCAGTGGAATATTCCAGCTCCCTTCCACCCCCATGCCTGGATACCCATTACCCCCATATTAGCTGGGCGTAGAGGTTGAAGAGGCTCCCATGGCATGTACTGGGGTCCCTAGTTGTTACAGCGGGATTAACCATGCACGTGGACTCTGTATATAATGATGCCCGGCAGGCCCATGTTGACAGGTATCTCCCTCGACCTCATTCTCAGCCATCCGTTCCTTAGGTCTGAGAAGTCTTCAATGTCTTCAAGAGTCCTTTATTAACACAGTCTTTGGAGGGGTGCCACAGTCAGCGGTTAAGAATGAG
>SJYA01007822.1:8719-27135 GCA_006410615.1 Neotragus moschatus | reverse complement strand
CCTCCCCCCATCACGGCCACCATGTGGCCAGGAACTCACTTAGGGACCCATCCACGGAGAGGCAGGCCTTGGGTGCAGCCCGAGGGCAGAGGGGCCTGAACGAAGAGCTGCCACGTGCAGAGCCCTGGGGAGCGCGGGAGCAGCTCCTCTGTGTGCGCACCGTCCCAGCCCTCGTGGTCACTGCATGTGACGGGCGCTTTCACCAGCGTCTTATGTATGAAGAAGCGGGCCAAGCCAGCCCATGGTGATGGCCAGGACCAGGTCTACCCTGAGCTGCCTCTCCCTCTTGTGTGGCCTCCTGTGTAGGCTCTACCGAGAAGAGAGGTACAACAGTCTTACTTAGGATGGACACGTGAAGGTGGTCCAGGGCTGGGCCGTTACACAGACACCTTCCGGAGAAGGCTTCTCCCCTCCGTTACCCCCCCTGACACATTGCCTTGGTGTTTTTCATCCCAATAGAGGTTGCTTCGGAGCTGCTTCAGCAAAAGGAAAGAGGATGAGAAGAAACCAGATGTGGTATGAACAGAGTGAGTCATGAGACCTACAACTCAAACAAGGAGGCTTGGGAATTAAAGAATTTAGATTCAAGAACCTAAAATTAAATTCAAGTATACCAGCCCTCAAACATTCTGGCCAAAGATGACTGTTCCTTAAGGAACAGTCATGATGCATGGGATAGTCACAGACCTGGGAGTCTAAAATGAGCACAGGACAGAATGGGGAAACAGATTATATTTTGGCAAATGTGTTGTCATAGCTTAACTTGGGGTGAGACACTTCAGTTTCTCAGTTCCTACATTTGTAAAATGGGAATTATTACTTGTGTATCACATGAACACTATGATGTCCAAGTTTAATAAAAGTGCTACTAATTGTGTGATCTTCTGAGAAACCATTCTGTGGATTTCAGTTTCACAATGAGGCAAAATACGCCACATCATCTTTTTTCCCAAATAAAACTCTTTTCTACATAAGAAGTTACTATAGTCCAAAGCCTTGAAAACACATCTATAAATTCAAAAACCACTTCTGCTCCAAGCAGACTTCTCCTTTCATTATAATTAATTCTTCTCCAAGAAAGGAACCCTACCTGAGGTGCCTATAGGAGTTTTTAATTTGTGGTAAGGTACTACTATTACAATTGTTTTCCCCAACCATTTGTTGGGATTTAAGTGACAATCATCGCTGGGTGGGGAAGATCCCCTGGAGGAGGGCATGGCAACCCACTCCAGGATTCTTGCCTGGAGATCCCCTGGACAGAGGAGCCTGGCCATGGGGTCGCACAGAGAAGTGACTTAGCCCAAATGCACACAAGTAACAATCATACCCCTGCGTATTGTTTTAAATTTACTCTAAGTGTATATAAAGAGGAACTACTACATATGTACACAGAAAACAAATCTTTTTTAAACCAGCTTTTAGGCTGACCATGTTGAAGAGGTTTATATATCCTGATACTACTAAGGTAAAAGGGATAGAAACACAGATGGACACAATTTGTATGTTTGTTTTAAATTACTGAAAAAAGATTTTGTATACAGTTATGTTAGAGAGGTTTTATTGAAACCAGTGGTAAGATTTAGCAGTTTTAGAACTTTTGACACAATTGGTAGAGAACTCTACAAAGGGCAAGCCTTCAAAGTGGTGTAGATCTNAAATTACTGAAAAAAGATTTTGTATACAGTTATGTTAGAGAGGTTTTATTGAAACCAGTGGTAAGATTTAGCAGTTTTAGAACTTTTGACACAATTGGTAGAGAACTCTACAAAGGGCAAGCCTTCAAAGTGGTGTAGATCTTCCTAATACCATATTTCAGCAGTGTTATTTCCTACTTGACAACTAATGTGAGCATATTTCTCTCTCAGGACTACAGAGAGAAATATTTCTACTATGGGAGAAATAACCTCAGATATCCAGATACCACTTTAATGGTAGAAAGTGAAAAGAAACTAAAGAGCCTCTTGATGAGGTGAAAGAGAAGAGTGAAAAAGCTGGCTTAAAACTCAGCATTCAAAAAACTAAGATCATGGCATCCGGTCCTATCACTTCATGGCAAATAGATGGGGAAAATGTGGAAACAGTGTCAGATTTCATTTTCTTGGGCNTGGTAGAAAGTGAAAAGAAACTAAAGAGCCTCTTGATGAGGTGAAAGAGAAGAGTGAAAAAGCTGGCTTAAAACTCAGCATTCAAAAAACTAAGATCATGGCATCCGGTCCTATCACTTCATGGCAAATAGATGGGGAAAATGTGGAAACAGTGTCAGATTTCATTTTCTTGGGCTCCAAAATCAATGCAGCTAATGACTGCAGCCACGAAATTAAAGGACGCCTGCTCCTTGGAAGAATAGCTTTGACAAACCTAGACCAGTGTATTAAAAAGCAGAGACATCTGTTTTACCTACAAAGATCTGAATATTCAAAGCTATAGTTTTTCCAATAGTCATGTGTGGATGTGAGAGTTAGACCATAAAAAAAAAAAAGGCTGAGTGCTGAAGAATTGATGCTTTTGAACCGTGATGCTGGAGAAGATTCTTGAGAGTCCCTAGGACAGCAAGGAGATCAAACCAGTCAATCCTAAAGGAAACCAACCCAGAATATTCATTGAAAGGACTGATGCTGAAGCTGGAGCTCCAATACTTTGGCCATCTGTTGAGAAGAACTGACTCATTGGAAAAAGCCCTGATGCTGGGAAAGATTGAGGCAGAAGAGAGCCACAGAGGATGAGATGTTTAGATAGTATCACTGACTCAGTGGACATGAGTTTGAGCAAGCTCTGGGAGATAGTGAAGGACAAGGAAGCCTGTGCTCTAGTGCATGGGGTCTCAAATAGTCAGACACAACTGAGCAACTGTAACAACACCAGTAGTCAAAGTACATAGTCTATATGTGGTCAAAGAACTTAGTCTATAAGCTAATGATATTAAAATGTTTTGAGTTTATTTTAATTGTGTGTGTTTGTAAAGAATATATATTCTTCCGCTTTGGGTAAGGTGTGCTAGAAATACATCCTTGGGAAATTCTCTGGTGGTCCACTGGTTAGGGCTCTGCACTTTCACTGCCAAGGGCTCAGGTTCATTCCCTGGTCAAGGAACTAAGATCCCACAAACCACATGGCACAACCAAAATATAAATAAATAAAAATGAAAGATATGTCCTTGATCAAATATAGTGTTTGTGCTTTTGACACCTTCTGTTACTAGATTTGCAACTGCTTGCTACAATTCAATTAATAAAAGAGATGACTTAAAATCTCCTAATTGATGATGGATTCGTCTATCTCAATTTAAAGTTCTTTCAGTTTTTGCTTTACATAGTTTGGGGCTGTGTGATAATACATAAGCCACTTTATAATTGTTATTTCTGCCTAGTAAACTTACATGGTGTTGTAACTTTCTGAAACTCTAGCAATGCATTTGCCTTAGTGTCTAAACAGCATGTTCCTGATGAGATCAGTTCAGTTCAATAGCTCAGTCGTGTCCAACTCCCTGCAACCCCATGAACTGCAGCACACCAGGCCTCCCTGTCCATCACCAACTCCCAGAATTCACCCAAACTCATGTCCATTGAGTTGGTGATGCCATCCAACCATCTCATCCTCTGTCGTCCCCTTCCCCTCCTGCCCTCAATCTTTCCCAACATCAGGGTCTTTTCCAATGAGTCAGCTCTTCGCATCAGGTGGCCAAAGTATTGGAGTTTCAGCTTCAACATCAGTCCTTCCAATGAACACCCAGGACTGATCTCCTTTAGGATGGACTGATTGGATCTCCTTGCAGTCCAAGGGACTCTCAAGAGTCTTCTCCAACACCACAGTTCAAAAGCATCAATTCTTTGGCGCTCAGCTTTCTTTACAGTCCAACTCTCACATCCATACATGTCCATTGGAAAAGCCATAGCCTTGACTAGACGGACCTTTGTTGGCAAAGTAATGTCTCTGCTTTTTAAAAAGCTGTCTAGGTTGGTCATAACTTCCCTTTGCCTGCTATTTGTATCAATATATCTCCTTCATCCTATTACATCAAAACTTTCTAAGTCATTATGTGCAGATGGATCTAACTAATGTGAATTTTGACCTTCAATCTAGTCCGATAATCACCCTTAGATTGAGCGTTTAGGCCACCGCATGTTTTCTAACTGCTGACATATTTGAGTTCATCTCCACCGTGGTGGACTTTGCATTCGTCTTCTCTGGGTCTACATTCTCTTTCTGTCATCTTTACCTTCTTTAGAATTAATTTTTCCTTTATGCTTTCACTTCTCCCTTGTTCTAGCTTGGAAGTTATATAGTCTGTTCCTATTCACATAGTGACTAACCTAGAAATTTTAACAGGCAAATTTATGTGATTAAATCCAGAATTTATCAATATATCAACCTTCTCTCAAACAACACACAGACCTTTGAAATACCCTCCCAAACTACAATACATTACTGATATTGTTTTATACTGCCGATGTTTGTTTAAATTTACCCAGAAGTTTACCACTTGTTTTGTTCCTTTTTTTAAAAAAATTATTTTTTTAGCCATGCTACCTAGTATGTGGGGCTTTCCTTGTGGCTCAGCTGGTAAAGAGTCTGCCTGCAATGCAGGAGACCTGGAGATGCCTGTGTTGGGAAGATCCCCTGGAGAAGGGAAAAGCTAACCACTCCAGTATTCTGGCCTGGAGAATTCCATGGACTATAGTCCATGGGATTGCACAAAGTTGGACATGACTGAGCAACTTTCACTTTCACAGGATGTAGGAATTTAGTTCCCTGACCAGGGATCCAACCCACACCCTCTTCACTGGAAGCAAGGAATCTTAACCACTGGACTGCCAGGACCCCGCTTCTTTCTTATTTTCAGCTTCTATTTCCCGTATAGGATTGCCTTCCTTCTGTCTAAAATACAGGCCACAGGTACTGACCGAGTCTCTCACTTTTTGTTCTGGTGAGGAATATATATATTTCACCCTCATTCTTTTTTGTTTTCTTTTTTTTTTAATTTTACTTTATTTTACTTTACAATACTGTATTGGTTCTGCCATACATCAACATGAATCCACCACGGGTGTACATGAGTTCCCAGTCCTGAACACCCCTCCCAGCTCCCTCCCCACATCATCCCTCCGGGTCATCCCAGGGCACCAGCCCCAAGCATCCTGTATCCTGCATCAACCTAGATTGGCGATTCGTTTCTTACATGATAGTATAAATGTTTCAATGCCATTCTCCCAAATCATCCCACCCTCTCCCTCTCCCTCAGAGTCCAAAAGTCTGTTCTATACATTTGTGTCTCTTTTGCTGTCTCACATACAGGGTTATCGTTACCATCTTTCTAAATTCCATATATATGTGTTAGTATACTGTATTAGTGTTTTTCTTTCTGGCTTACTTCACTCTGTATAATCAGCTCCAGTTTCATCCACTTCATTAGAACTGATTCAAATGTATTCTTTTTAATGGCTGAGTAATACTCCATTGTGTATATGTACACAGCTTTCTTATCCATTCATCTGCTTATGGACATCTAGGTAGCTTCCATGTCCTGGCTATTATAAACAGTGCTGCGATGAACATTGGGGTACACGTGTCTCTTTCAATTCTGGTTTCCTCAGTGTGTATGCCCAGCAGTGGGATTGCTGGGTCATATGGCAGTTCTATTTCCAGGTTTTTAAGGAATCTCCACACTGTTCTCCGTAGTGGCTGTACTAGTTTGCCTTCCCTCCAACAGTGTAAGAGGGTTCCCTTTTCTCCACACCCTCTCCAGGATCTATTGCTTGTAGACTTTTGGATCGCAGCCATTCTAACTGGTGTGAAATGGTACCTCATTGTGGTCTTGATTTGCATTTCTCTGATAATGAGTGGTGCTGAGCATCTTTTCATGTGTTTGTTAGCCATCTGTATGTCTTCGGAGAAATGAGAAAAATATGGAACGCTTCACGAACTTGCGTGTCATCCTTGCGCAGGGGCCATGCTAATTTTCTCTGTACCGTTCCAATTTTAGTATATGTGCTGCCAAAGCGAGCACCACCCTCATTCTTAAAAGAGATCCTCACTGATAAAGAATTCTAAATTGACATTTCTTTCTGTACAATGTCAATATCATTATTCTGTCTTCCAACATCTCCAGTTATAATTTGAATTTTGAAAGTAATCTTGAAGTGTAATCTTTGTCTCTACTTTTAAGATATTTCATTTGACTTTAGATTTCTAGATTCTCTATGAAGCATTGAGATGAAGATTTGTAAAGTCCCTGCTTCTTGGTTACTCTGCATTTCTTGACGCTGGACTGGTGAATTCCATCAGTCTGGGAAATCCTGAACATCACCCTTGCCCCTCTCTCCTCTGGGACTCTGACAATACATGTATCTCTTTCTACCTTCCATTTCTCTTAATATCTCAGTCGTAGTTTCTTTTTCTCTATCATTCTAGGCTGGATTTTGGATAACTTTATAAATATCTTCCTTTTCATTAATACTTTCTGTGGCTTTCTCTTATCTTCTGTTAAAGTCAGCAGTTGGTTTTTTATCTGTACTTTATCTCTAAAGCTCTGTCTGGTTATTTTAAAATCTGCATTCTCTTAAAATGTATAACCAACTAAGACCTATGTGTAGCACAAGGAACTCTGTTCAGTGTTATGTGGCAGCTGAATGGAAGTGGAGTTTGGGGGAGAATGGATACATGTATGTGTATGGCTGAGTCCCCATCACTGTTCACCTGAAACTATCACAACATTGTTAATTGGCTATATCCCAATACAAAATAAAAAGATTAATAAAAGTTTAAAAATCTGCTTTCTCAACTCATGTTTCAAGCCTTTCCCTAATTTCTTAAAA
The DNA here is from genome assembly GCA_006410615.1 of Neotragus moschatus. Classification (NCBI taxonomy): domain Eukaryota; kingdom Metazoa; phylum Chordata; class Mammalia; order Artiodactyla; family Bovidae; genus Neotragus; species Neotragus moschatus. Next base: position 20,323 of record SJYA01007822.1, on the reverse strand, counting down.
TATATTTCAGTTCAGTTCAGTTGCTCAGTCGTGTCCGGCTCTTTACGACCCCATGAACCACAGCACACCAGGCCTACCTGTCCATCACCAACTCCTAGAGTCAACCCAAACTCATGTCCATCNTTAAAAATCTGCTTTCTCAACTCATGTTTCAAGCCTTTCCCTAATTTCTTAAAATATATTTCAGTTCAGTTCAGTTGCTCAGTCGTGTCCGGCTCTTTACGACCCCATGAACCACAGCACACCAGGCCTACCTGTCCATCACCAACTCCTAGAGTCAACCCAAACTCATGTCCATCGAGTCAGTGATTCCATCCAACCATCTCATCCTCTGTCGTCCCCTTCTCCTCCTGCCCTCAATCTTTCCCAGCATCAGGGTCTTTTCCAATGAGTCAGCTCTTCACATCAGGTGGCCAAAGTATTGGAGTTTCAGCTTCAACATCAGTCCTTCCAATGAACACCCAGGACTGATCTCCTTTAGGATGGACTGGTTGGATCTCCTTGCAGTCCAAGGGACTCTCAAGAGTCTTCTCCAACACCACAGTTCAAAAGCATCAATTCTTTGGCACTCAGCTTTCTTTATAGTGCAACTCACATCCATACACGACCACTGGAGAAACCATAGCTTGACTAGACAAACCTTTGTTGGCAAAGTAATGTTTCTGCTTTTTAATATATTTAACATATTTTAAATTCTATTTCTGATCATTCCAATCTCTGAAGCATTTGTAGGTGTGATTCTACTGTCTGACTTTTTCCTTCTGCCTCTTACTTATGGCCCCTTCTTTTCTTCTACATTTGGTGGCTTCCCCTTGTTCCTTGGAGCTTTAGACATGGACATTTTGTGAAAACTGGGAGGAAGTTGAGCTCTCTGGAGAGGCTGTTTATTTATTGCTGGTAGAGGTTGAAACTTTTCAGACCACCCTTGTGGGATCTGGCTTTTGGTTATGAATATTCCAGGAAGATTAACTCTGCTCCAGAGTTTGAGACACTCGGTGTTCCTTGAATCCCTTCAGAGTGCCAGGTTCTGTTCAGTTCAGTTCTTCAGTCACTCACTTGTGTCCGACTCTTTGTGACCCCATGGACTGCAGCATGGCAGGCCTCCCTGTCCATCACCAACTCCCAGAGTTTACTCAAACTCATGTCCATTGAATTGGTGATGTCATCCAACCATCTCATCCTAATGTCTAGGCTTCCCAGGTATCTCAGTGGTAAAGAATCTTCCTACCAATACAGGAGACCTGGGTTCAATCCCTGGGATGGGAAGATCCCCTAGAGAAGGGATGGCAACCTACTCCAGTATTCTTGCCTGGAGCATTTCATGGACAGAAGAGCCTGGGAGGCTACAGTCCATGGGGTCACAGAAGAGTCGAACACGCCTAAGTGACTGAACAAGAATAATGTCTACCTTCCTCAAGTCATACCCATGGAGAAATCAAAGTTCAGGGCATTTAGTGAGACTAGTGTCCTGCTTCAAAATATATTCAGTTCAGTTCAGTCGCTAAGTCGTGTCTGACTCTTTAAGATACCATGGAACTGCAGCACGCCAGGTGTCCCTGTCCATCTCCAACTCCTGGAGCTTACTCAAACTCATGTCCATTTAGTCAGTGATGCCATCCAACCATCTGATCCTCTGTAGTTCCCTTCTCCTCCTGCCTTCAATCTTTCCCAGCATCAAGGTCTTTTCAAATGAGTCAGTTCTTCGCATCAGGTGGCCAAAATATAGGAGTTTTAGCTTCAACATCAGTCCTTCTAATGAATATTCAGGACTGATTTCCTTTAGGATGGCCTGGTTGGATCTCCTTGCAGTCCAAGGGACTCTCAAGAGTCTTCTCCAACACCACAGTTCAAAAGCATCAATTCTTCATTGTCCAACTTTCTTTATAGTCCAACTCTCACAACCAAACATGACTATCGGAAAAACCATAGCCTTGACTAGATGGACCTTTGTTGGCAAAGTAATGTCTCTGCTTTTTAATATGCTGTCTAGGTTGGTCATAACTTTTCTTCCAAGGAGCAAGCGTCTTTTAATTTCAGTGACTTTGTAACCCAAAAAAATAAAACCTGTCATTATTTCCATTGTATTGGGTTGGCCAAAAATCTCATTTGAGTTTTTCCGTAAGATGTTATGGGAAAAGCCAAACAACCTTCTTGACCAACCCAGTGCTATGATAACGAAAAAGGTAATCCCTGCCTGGCCTCCTAACCCCCATCCATTTACACAATGTATCCATGCAGAAATAGGCCTTAGACATAAATGAAGAGACACTGATAGCAGGAGTGCCTGCCCTGACCGCTCCGTCCCCTGTGGAGCGTGGAAAGAGGAACAGTACTGTCAACTCTAGAACCGTATTTCTTAAATAATACCTTAATATTGCTTTGAGTTTAAAACGACTTAGCTAGACTCACATGGGCCATGAGCTTCATTTTATTTCAAGGTTTTCAGTTCCAAACAGTTAACTTAGAAATGAACCTTTAGACACAGCCCTCTCATGAGTTCGTGAGATCCAAGTGAGGCACTCCCTAAGATCGCATGCAGCATTGCCTCCTAATATTCTTCCTGGTAAAACTTTATTAATAGTACAACCACCTTCATTTAGTTTGGAAGAAAAATCCTTTATATAAAGTATGTAACAAGCCAAATTTCTTGAAGTCTTTAGAAAACTATCTTGAAAACATTTTAGTAGGACCTGCCTTTTAATACCAACTGAGATAACATTGTTAAAAAGAATATTCTTTAAGCGTGTTATTCCTTTTATACTTAACACCAATATCATGAATTTGAATCTAAGGGTAAAAATCTCTTTCAGAATGATATATGAACTACTTTTAAAATAGAGAGAAAGTAGATGAGATTTGGGAGCAATATCTCTCCTGAACATATTCTTACCTTGAGTTGTTTTCACATCTCTGGGCCTATAAAGCTAGCATTCTATATTAATTTGAAAGCCAGCTTTGAAAGTTGTCTTCCAGTTTGGAGACAAAGGGATCAGATCATTCTTAACATCTTTACTGCCAAATCTGAACATAGCCAAATGTTTATAAAATTCAAATGGGAAAGGATATTTCTTTCTTCTGCTATTAAACTTGTAGTGAAAAAGACTTTTAGTGAAATTCTCAAAAATAATACAGCAAAGAGATTCTCTCCTCCCCACCACCCCATTCCAGGTGATTTGCCCAAAATTAGAAAGTCACATTCTCTTACCTCTGACCACCTTCAGCTAGTTCACGTTTACCTTTGTTCTTCAATTTGCCAGACATTGGAAGATTTTAAACAGTCCTTGCAGTTAAGAAAAAAGAATATTCAGACCAGAGTTACCAGCGACCAATGGGAACCAGAGAAGACAAGCTTTCCTGGTAACTCTGGCTTGCAAGAAGCAGAGCGGTGTTTGTGTAACCCTGTGCAGTGCGTGGGAAAGACTGCTAACCCCGTCCACCAGACACTCCACAGAAATAGACATCTGCGTTGTTGGAGGCTCTGCTCACACCCACCTGATACTCTGCGGAGGCTGAGTGATCACACCCGATGAACAATGACAGTGGAATTTACTGGAAGGAAGCAGAAGAGCAGCTAATGCGATGTTACCAGTGCAACACGGTCAGTAATCCTTAGAAGCAGCCGCCATCCAGATGCAAACAGAGAAATGATTCCAACAGATTCCTGTGTGGCAAGTTCTACTTCGCTAAAACACAGCGGCGAGGCATACATGACGTGCGCTTAGATCTGAGCGACTCTAGGGAGGAAAAGAACACTGCGTTTTCTAGGGAGAAAAAGAACACCAGCAAACAGAACTCAGTCAAATACAGCTGAAAAGGTACAGGAGAAGGTCTTTGAAGTGGCACACGGAGATTCTAAACTCCTGAATGTTTGACTATTTTCCACTTCCTTACTGGTGCAAATGAGAAGATACAAATCCACAAGGACTGAGAGGTCTCCTGGTCGTCATCTTATCTCTCTGCTGATTTTTCTGACGTCACAGATCTGAAACGTAGGCAAGCATCTCGGCTTGCAGTCTTCCCTGGGAAGGAAGGAGTCGTGGATGGAAGCTCCATGAAACTGACCAAGGTCTGCCTAGTTTGGTGAGGATTTGCGCACTTTGTAGAGAGGACTCAGTCTTGCCCGCCTTTCCTCATTCACTGTGCACAACTTCATCAGCCTTTTCCTGCGCTCTGGAGCTTGCCAAGCAGGATGGCTGAGCAGGGCAGGAATGCAGGAGGGCTCAGGACCACGTCTTCAGCCCCCGCACCCGTGGAGGCTGACTGCCCTGTCTGTCGCTGCACAAACACCTCTTGGACCTCCCTTCACTCCTTCTGTGTTGAACTGTGGACAAGGAAACTAGGGCATTACTGTGGTTACTTAACCTCACCATGGTTACGTAAGAAAACTACCAAGGGACTTTCCTGGTGTTCCAGTGGTTAAGGCTCAGCCTTCCAGTGCAGGGGACATGGGTTCGATCCCTAGTCGGGGAACTAAGATTGCACATGCCTAGGGACGATGAGGCCTGTGAGGCACAACGAAAGATCCTGAATGATGTGAGGAAGATCCCACACGCCACAACTAAGACGCAACACAGCCAAGTAAACAAACAAGCAAATAGTAAAAGACAGGAAAGAAAACTACCACTTGGCCACTAGTAATTCCTGTTCCGTGATGTCAAAAGGCCGCCAGTCCCCACCTGACCCATTTCTTTCTGTCGCTGATGTTTAACACAAGCACGTTGCTCTTCCCCTTTAAATAAGCAGGTGTGAACTCTTAAGTAGTCCCTGCATGACTTCATGAGGAGTGGCCTGACCTCAGAATTAGAAGGAGGGCTTTGAATCCAGTGGCCTGTGATTGAGTTAGAAAAAACTCACCCCAGCAAGCAGCTGGCAAGACGACTTCCAGTCTGTGAAAGCCAAAAGAAAAGAAAGAAGTGTCTTAACATGAGTCATTCTGCCATTCCATGCGCAAAGGCTCGGTGTGCATGGCGGAACCCCGGGCCTCTCCACATTCGCATGCGTCCTTTTCACACCTGCTGTGATTTTGCCAAGTGCTTTACGATCGTGTTTTATTAGCTGGGTCTCTCGATCGTCCTGCGAGGTATAGACTAGCAGGTGAAACAGGCACTGTCCATGATGAGACAGGAAGCAATCGCTCCGGGGACATTCTATTCCCAGGAGCCCGTGTGGAGGAATACGCTTTTCCCCACTTGCCGGAGGCACCAGGAAATAGAAGCCAGCCCACAGAACACCACTGAACCATTTCTAAAAGCCATTCTCTTTGTGAAACACGTATATTGCTTCTTCCCTCCATTTCCCTTTCTCACTTTCTCTCTTCCTCTCCCTTTCTCTCACTCACTCAACAAAAGTCAGCAGGTCTGTATTTCAATTCAAAATGATTGTCATGTGGCATCTGCTTCTTCTATCTTTACCTGCCTAAATTATATGCATTATTTACGACTTTTGAGGACATTCATTTATTTAAAGGTCCTCTGCACAAGCTGTAGGATAAACCAAAGCATTTAGGTAACAAACTGAAAGAATGCGCTACAAGTCTGCTATATGAAGATGAAAGATTCTAGGAGACTTTTACTCCGTGATTTTACAGATAATGAAAGCTAAGCTGAAACTATCTTAATGTCATTAGTTCATAGACAAATCGCATCTTTAGGGAGAGTCTTGGTCTAGAGAAACTGGATTTTCTGGTTCTCAAAGAGGGAAAAGCAAAACTAAAGTATAAGCCTCTAGAAACATCCATAAAAACACAGACTAGACATTCTACTATGACTCCAGTTAGTTTACATTATATATTTGCTGTGTGATTCTCCATTCAACACAAAGCATTTAACCCATGACATTAAAATTACATTTTGGGGGGAATTACGTGGTAGGAATTTTTTATGTGAGGGGAGGGCCTAGAGAAAAAGATAAAGTCAATGATGACAGCCTCTGCATAGTTAAGCCACCTGTGATAAGAAAAGGATGCTCAGAAGAGCTGCCTGGCTCCTCACTGCTGAGCGCAGGGCCTTAGCCACTGGACCACCAGGGAAGTCCCTGCCTGGGTAAATTTGAACTGGCAGTTATCTCAGGTTGGGCTCAGTCACACAGCTCCCGAGCTGATGCTCAAAGCTCATCTTCTATCGAGTATCCACTGGGATTCCTGCTTCTCCAAGCGGCGTCCTCTGGCTCCAGGCCATGTGCCCACCTGGTGTGTAATTGCCACGGTCCTTCCAGCTCTTGCCCTCTTCCTTTAAATGAACAAAGTCTTTAAAGATGCCACCCTTTTGTTTTAAGCTATCTTAACTTTTCCTGAACATCATCACCTCCTCCAGAGGACTCTGTGTATCCTGGCTCCCAAACCGACTTAGTTGGAGCCTGTGACCCCTATTCTCTAGCTGGTTATAAAGGTTAGTCTGCTCTTTGACGATGTAGAGACCACATAGTTCCTGCTCTTATATGGTCTCGTTAATAGAGATCAACAATGGACATGCTGTTGTTCAGTCGCTAAGTCGTGTCCAACTTTTTGTGACCCCATGCGCTGCAGCCTACCAGGATCCTCTGTCCTCCACTATCTCCTGGACTTTGCTCAAACTCATGTCCATAGCGTCAGTGATACCATCCAACCATCTCATCCTCTGTCACCCCCTTCTCTTCCTGCCTTCAGTCTTTCCCAGCATCAGGTTCTTTTCCAATGAGTCAGTTCTTCGCATCATGTGGCCAAAGTACTGGAGTTTCATCTTTGACATCAGTCCTTCCAATGAATATTGGGTTGATTTCCTTTAGGATAGACTGGTTTGATCTCTTTGCAGTCCAAGGGACTCTCAAGAGTCTTCTCCAATATCACAATTCAAAGGCAGCAATTCTTCGGCACTCAGGCTTCGTAAGGGTTCAAATCTCACATCCACGCGTGACTACAGGAAAAACATAGAAGTACATAAATAATAAGATTTCTGGTAGCAATGAGTTCTAAGAAGAGGATGGTGACAGTGGTGGTGGGTAGACAAAGCAATCCTTACTAAGGTGGAGATGTCTGAGTTGCAGACCGTGGTGGTGTGAAGATCTGGGGTGAGGCTTTCTGACCAGGAGAACAGGTCATGCAGAGTCCCAGAGATGAAGACAAACACAGCACATTTAAGGAAAACCAGGGTGGCTGGTAAGTGTAGTAGGAGATAAATAGAGAGGTGGGCAAGGCCAGATTGCAAAGGGGCTCTGCAGGGCATGGTAAAGGCTGCAAATTTGATTGTCTTGCAGTGAAGCTGCTAAAGAAGAGAAAGCTCAGGTGAAAGAAGGGGATAAGGAAGCTGGCCACCAGGCCACCGGTGCAACTGGGAGGAATGGCAGCGCTCTGATTCCGGCTGCACCGAGAACGCTGTCAGGCTTCAGAGACAGGTCGCTGTGGGCTTTCTGGCCATTTGGTAAGGGCCAGAAGGGATGTGATGGTATAGGATGAGGAAGGAACCCCAAATTCTGCTTTGACCAATAAAAGGCTGAAAGCCTGCCAGACAGCCAAGTGAAGAGGTGGCCGAGGCAGCGGTTGCTCAGGAGAATCAGCTCGGACTTGCAACTTACGAACTCGAACTGCCAGCATCGCAATATCCAGGTATTGGAAGCAGACAGTTTCGGCAGGTGTTCTTATCCAGTTCCATCACTTCATGCGAGCAGATGCAGGGGGAAGTGGAAGCAGCAACAGACTTTATTTTCTTGGGCTCCAAAATCACTGCAGACGGTGACTGCAGTCATGAAATTGAAAGACACTTGCTCCTTGGAAGGAAAGCTCTGACAAACCTAGACAGTGTATTAAAAAGCAGAGACATCACTTTGCTGACAAAGGTCTGTATAGTCAAAGCTATGGTTTTCCAGTGGTCATGTATGGATGTGAGAGCTGGATCATAAAGAAGACGGAGCACTGAAGAACTGATGCTTTTGAACTGTGGTGTTGGAGAAGACTCTTGAGAGTCCCTTGGACAGCAAGGAGATCCAACCAGTCCATCCTAAAGGAGATCAGTCCTGGGTGTTCATTCAAAGGATTGGTGCTGAAGCTGAAACTCCATTATTTTGGCCACCTGATGCAAAGAGCTGACTCCCTGGAAAAGAACCTGATGCTGGGAGGGATTGAAGGCAAAAGGAGAAAGGAGTGACAGAGAAAGAGATGGTTAGCATCACTGACTCTGTGGACTCAGAAGGACAGGGAAGCCTGTCTAGGGGATTGCAGAGTCAGAAACGACTGAGTGACCTAACAGTGAAGCCAGCATATATGGAAGTGATTGGCGCGCTTGGAGTCCAGCGGCCGGTCATACTCCTCAGACTCTAGTTACCAGCTTCTTCATCTTCTCCAGATTTTCTTCAGTGGTTCTCTGCCCCAGATAATGCTACACAAAAGGGAAAAATGGTTTTGTTATTTTTGATGATAAATGACAAAAAGTTTAAAGCTATAGCGAGAAAAGCAGCACACAGTCAAGCAAGGGGAGAAGAGAACGGCGTCCTGCCTTCTCCATGAAGCTGTCAGTGGCCCGTGGCTGCCTCACACTCTGCAGCGCTGGTCCAGGGGCCCTGTGGAGGAGCCTGGCAGCTTCTCGGGGCTGGGACAGGATCTGTGGAGTCACAGGGCCTGCAGTATCAGGACAGGGGCTATAGAAGTGACCTGCAGGATGAGCCCAACATATCCTGAAATCAGGGCTTAACCACTGTGAGCCGAAGGGTAGGAGCCCCTCCGTGCAACAGGTGCCCCTAGTTACAGACAGTTCCTGCCGGAAGCCCCGTGCCAATGAAAGCACAGTCTTTGCTGACTCACTGTGTCCACGTCTGTCCAGTCAGACTCAGGCATATGCTAATGAATGTGTCAGGACTCAAGCGGCTTGGGCTGTGATTCTCCGTTTAGTTTGTTTGGCAAGCATGGAAGAATCACGTTCAAGCATTAAAGTTTATGAACGCAGTGTTAAACCTACCAAATATTAAGGCATACATAGCTGAGGTCTACGCCATCTATGAAGGAGGGCAGAGACATTTCAACGACAACTTCGAGCTACCTTTTAGGAGGGAATTCAAAGCATAAAGAGTACAACAATGATGGAATGTCCGAAAGTCGCTCATGACAAGTCTAACTATGCCTGTGTGTTACCAAACCACGCTATGCAACGGCCCCCTGCAACCCCACTCAGCTAAGGCCGCCACGTGAAATCAGTTGCAGCCCCCACACTCAGCCACTCCGCCCTCTAGATAGAAACAGCCTGGCCTTCTCAGGCCCTAATTACGGATCTCTCCCCCCTTTCTCAGAGGAGCCAGAAAGTTGCAGAAGACAGACTATGGTAAAGACATGATCGTCGTGAGCGAAGCTGGCATCTGCACTTAGGGACTTTGTGCATGGGTCCCCTCAGGGGCATTGTCCAGCACACCGTGAGGGGATTCTGACTTTGAGAAATGTGTAGAGAAACCCACAGAAAACCCTTCGTGACGCACGCTTTTTAGCTTGTTACTCGGTGGTTCATAGGGTTTTTAAATGTTTTCTTATGCCTTTGTTCACCTCTTTTCATAAAGAAATGCAGTGAGGCTCAGTCACAGTCTGATACCATGCCCAGGGTAATTTTCTGTAATGCTCCCTTTTATACCAAAAAAGTCACAAAGTTTTATGATAAGTTATGTGGTCTCCTTAAGGACAGTTGCCTAGTACTTGACCTGAGGAAGGAAAATAATTACATTCCATGAGATTTACTGCAGATTTTTGAATGTGTTTGTCATCTTCACAGTCGAGTGAGGCCAAATTTTTCTCCCTCTTACAGATTGTGGACTCAGAAAGAAAACTTCCCCAAAGTTACACAAATAGACTTCAGACCCAAATTCTTCTGGATCCCAAGCGATNCCATGAGATTTACTGCAGATTTTTGAATGTGTTTGTCATCTTCACAGTCGAGTGAGGCCAAATTTTTCTCCCTCTTACAGATTGTGGACTCAGAAAGAAACCTTCCCCAAAGTTACACAAATGGACTTCAGACCCAAATTCTTCTGGATCCCAAGCGATTAAAACACAGGATTTTACCAAGTGAAGCGTAGTTAGACTAAACAAGCAAGTCAGATTGTGCCAGAGTTTAAGAAATGAAGTCCCTAAATCCTAAAACCTAATCAACACTCAGTTTCCTACCAGTTTTTTAAAAAACACAGCACCCAGCAGCTCAGCTGCTCCCTGTGAGCTTCCTTCCTCACCAATTAAAGTATTCACAGCACACCTGTTGCAAGCACACAGCATTAACACTCAAATCAACTCCCAAACAATAGTGCCACCTGTCACTGTCCTGAGGCACCATGCCTGTGTGCTAAGTCGCTCGGTTGTGTCCGACTCTTTGCAGCTACAGTCCACCAGGCTCCGCAGGCCGGGGGATTCTCTGGGCAAGAGTATACTGGAGTGGGTTGCCAGGCTCTCCTCCCGGGGATCTTCCCAACCCAGGGATAGAACCAGCGTCTCTGACATCGCCTGCATTGGTGGGCGGGTTCTTTATCACCAGCACCACCCGGGAAGCGAGTCCTGAGGCAGCGTGTCTCCTGAAATAACACTGGCCTGGGGCGCACAGCCTGGGGCCTGCTGTGACGCTCACACCCCACTTGGGCTTCTGACGCGGAGGTAGGAGGCCGCGTCCTCCTGCTTGCATCTTTCCGCCTGTNAGGCTCTCCTCCCGGGGATCTTCCCAACCCAGGGATCGAACCAGCGTCTCTGACATCGCCTGCATTGGTGGGCGGGTTCTTTATCACCAGCACCACCTGGGAAGCGAGTCCTGAGGCAGCGTGTCTCCTGAAATAACACTGGCCTGGGGCGCACAGCCTGAGGCCTGCTGTGACGCTCACACCCCACTTGGGCTTCTGACGCGGAGGTAGGAGGCCGCGTCCTCCTGCTTGCATCTTTCCGCCTGTGCACCTGCTCTGCCATCGCCCCCCTCACCTAGAAAGACCCTCCATCTCCCTTCTGCCCATCAAGCTTCCCACTCAGGCCCTTCCTCCTGCACGGAAACTCTTTCCACTGGTTTTGGGCCACAATAAAGTGGACTTTTGTTTCCATAGCACTTTCAGCCACTTGCCAGCTATTTAACAGCTCTTTGTTTTTTTTTAAACATATGATAATTTGAGCATGTTATGATTTTTATTTTTTATGATTTCTGCTTTGTGTGTGTGGTGTGTGCCCTCTATAATACCCAGTTAATTTGGGGGCCATTTGTATTTATTATTTACAGATTGAGCAAGACAGTGATGGGAGGGTCGCTGGGTGAAGAATGATAGACGGCATATTATTGTTACTCCAGAAGTCTTAAAACTGTGGGTTTCACTGTTTTCAAGATGGGTCCATCTGGAAAGCTTCATGGTTTCCGTACGATTCTGATAGAGAAAAGACATTTGGCTAAATATATAAAATTACACTTGAAAGAATTAAAAAAGCTAAAAGAGGAAATGAAAAAAATATTTAACATCAGTAGAACTGAATAAGAATTCTCCTGTGAAACAGTGCAAACGGCTGAGAACGTGAGTACTTAATTGTTTTATTGCTCAAGTAATTCGAGGCAGGGGAGGAGAGGAGAGACTCATCACCAGGCATCGTCTAATGTGAGGTTCTGTGCTGCCTCTCTCTTCTGCTTCTCCTGTCTC
>SJYA01007821.1:0-17679 GCA_006410615.1 Neotragus moschatus | reverse complement strand
CTGCATACAGGTTTCTCAAGCGGCAGGTCAGGTGGTCTGGTATTCCCATCTCTTTCAGAATTTTCCACATACTACAATGGAATTTTCTATGGTGATGTAGATATTTTAACCTGCACAGTCCAATATACTCGGCACTACTGAGCACTTGAAATATGGCTAGGGTAATTGAAAGACTGAATTTTAAATTTTATTAAGTAGCCATGTGTGACCAGTGGCTACCATCCTGGAGAAACCACTCTACGGGCATCTCTTTACCCTTCATTTCCAGTTCAACATTTTCAGTTTCATTCTAACTTAACCCTATTTCACTGAATGACTGAACGTGTCTGTGTGGCCTTTTGTTTGCCCTATATATAATATGTTTTTCTTATATTCCAAGTGTAACCAAATTATTTTTTGCTTCATTTCCTGCATTTTTCAATAGGGTAATAATGTGTAGTCTTAGATGACTGTTCAGTGGCCGAACATTTTTCCCTTCTTCTTTTCTTGGTCTTTGGTCTAATAATTAAATCAACAAAAGACAGATTAGCAGGAGAAAATGTTTGAGTACAAGAGCCCTATAAAAACATGACACCTAAAGGTAAGCTAAGGCTTATCTGCCCTGGGAGCTAAGGAGTGCGATGGGCCAGGCTTCAGAGAGAAGATAGTTCGCAGGCGGATGGGAAGGGCATATGTGTGGTGATCAGATGTTTGCCTGCCATGCAGTTAAGTCTTTGGAGAAAAGGTAATAGCTGGTAATAGCTCCGTTTCTGGGCCAAGCCCCCTAGTAATTCTTTTAGGCCATTAAGGGAGAGAACAAAGCTGTTCCTGAGAGTTATGGTGGCTTAATTGCCTTTAGCGCGAAACAGTCCACATATCACATACAAGTGGCACTTTTTGGGGTGGCATGTGTGGTTGCTGCTTAATTGGGGCTGCACCTGTGTATTTCTACTTGTAGAATATTTAAAATATGATATCTCAAAATCTAGTGCTTGCTTTTTCAATTGAAGTATAATTGACTTTTAGTATTACATTTGCTTCAGGTGTACAACATAGTGATTCAGTATTTTTATAGAGTATACTCCATTCAAAGTTACTACCAAATAATGGCTATATATTCCTTGCTGTATAGTATGTTGTTGTAGTTTATTTATCCTATGTATAGTAGTTTGTACCTCTTCATCTCATATCTCTATTGTGCCCTTTCCCCATTCCACTGGTAACTATTAGCTTTCTGTCTGTCTTTATGAGCCTGTTTCTATTGTGTTACGTTCATTTGATTTATGTTTTAGAATCCACATGTGAGTGACAGCATAGAGTGTTTGTCTTGTGTCTGACTTATTTCACGAAGCACAATGCCCTCCGCGTATCCACATACTGTTGCAAATGGCAAAACGTCATTCTTTTTATGGCTGAGTAGTGTTCCATTGTGTGTGTGGTCTGTGTGTGTGTGCACACCACATCCTCTATCTGTTCGTCTGTTCACAGACACTTAGATTGCCTCCATATCTTGGCTATTGTAAATAATAATGTGAACACTCGGGTGCATGATACATTCTCAAGTTAGTGTTCCTGTTTTCTTCGGNATTGTGTGTGTGGTCTGTGTGTGTGTGCACACCACATCCTCTATCTGTTCGTCTGTTCACAGACACTTAGATTGCCTCCATATCTTGGCTATTGTAAATAATAATGTGAACACTCGGGTGCATGATACATTCTCAAGTTAGTGTTCCTGTTTTCTTCGGATATATGCTCAGTAGTGGAATTTCTGGGTCATATGGTAGTTTTATTTTGTTTTTTTGTTTTTTTTTTTTTCAGTTCAGTTCAGTTCAGTCACTCAGTCGTGTCCGACTCTTCCCGAACCTATGAATCACAGCACGCCAGGCCTCTCTGTCCATCACCAATTCTCGGAGTTCACTCAGACTTATGTCCGTTGAGTCAGTGATGCCATCCAGCCATCTCATCCTCTGTCGTCCCCTTCTCTTCCTGCCCCCAATCCCTCCCAGCGTCAGGATCTTTTCCAGTGAGTCAACTCTTCGCATGAGGTGGCCAAAGTACTGGAGCTTTTGTTTTTTTAAGACCCTCTATACTGTTTTTCACAGTGACTACACACATTTGCATTCTCCCCAACAATGTAAAAGGGCTTCTTTTTCTACAAATCCTCGCCAACATTTATCATTTGGGGTCTATTAGATGATAACTATTCTCACAGGTGTGAGGTGATATCTTATTGTAATTTTGACTGGCATTTTTCTGAAGATTACAGTATTAAGCATTCTTTTTAATGACTAATGTATATCTGTTTGTCTTCTTTGGGGAAATGTTCAGTCTTCTGTCCATTTTCAATTGAATTGCTTATTTATTTATTCTTTTTCTCGGCTATTGAGTTATATGAACTGTTTATGTATTTTGGATATTAACCCATTATCAGTCATATCATTTGCTAAAATATTTTCCCCATTCATTATGGTGTCTTTTTGTTTTTGTTGCTGTGCAAACATTTTTATGTTTAATTAGTTCCAATTAGTTCTTTTTCTGCTTTTGTTTCCTTTGCCTTAGGAGATAGATATGTGCAGACTTTGCTGTTATTTATGTCAGTGTTCTATGTTTTCTTCTAGGAATTTCATGGTTTCCACACTTACATTTAGGCTTTTAACCCATTTTCTTTTTTTTTTTCTTTTTATTTATTTATTTTTTACTTTACAATATTATATTGGTTTTGCCATACATCAACATGAATCCACCACGGATGTACACATGTTCCCCATCCTGAAACCCCCCTTCCACCTCCCTCCCCATACCATCCCTCTGGGTCATCCCAGTGCACCAGCCCCAAGCATCCTGTATCCTGCATCAAACCTGGACTAACCATTTGTTTCACATATGATACTATAACATGTTTTAATGCCATTCTCCCAAATCATCCCACCCTCACCCTCTCCCACAGAGTCCAAAAGACTGTTCTATACATATGTGTCTCTTTTGCTGTCTCTCATACTGGGTTATCATTACCATCTTTCTAAATTCCATATATATGCGTTCAGCTTAGTTCAGTCACTCAAGTCGTGTCTGACTCTTTGCAACCCCATGAATCACAGCATGCCAGCCCTCCCTGTCCGTCACCAACTCCCGGAGTTTACTCAGACTCACGTCCATCGAGTCGGTGATGCCGTCCAGCCATCTCATCCTCGGTCATCCCCTTCTCCTCCTGCCCCCAATCCCTCCTAGCATCAGGGTCTTTTCCAATGAGTGAACTCTTTGCATGAGGTGGCCAAAGTATTGGAGTTTCAGCTTCAGCGTCATTCCTTCCAATGAACATCCAGGACTGATCTCCTTCACAATGGACTGGTTGGATCTCCTTGCAGTCCAAGGGATTCTCAAGAGTCTTCTCCAGTACCATGGTTCAGAAGCATCAATTCTTCAGTGCTCAGCTTTCTTCACAGTCCAACTCTCACATCCATACATGACCACTGGAAAAACCATAACCCTGACTAGACGGATCTTTGTTGCAAAGTAATGTCTCTGCTTTTCAGTATACTATACAGGTTGGTCATAACTTTCCTTCCAAGGAGTAAGCATCTTTTAATTTCATGGCTGCAATCACCATCTGCACTGATATTGGAGCTCCCCAAAATACACGTTAGTATACTGTATTGGTGTTTTTCTTTCTGGCATACTTCACTCTGTATAACAGGCTTCAGTTTCATCCACCTCATTAGAACTGATTCAAATGTATTCTTTTTAATGGCTGAGTAATACTCCATTGTGTATATGTACCACGGCTTTCTTATCCATTCATCTGCTGATGGACATCTAGGTTGCTTCCATGTCCTGGCTATTATACACAGTGCTGCGATGGACCTTGGGGTACATGTGTCTCTTTCAATTCTGGTTTCCTCAGCGTGTATTAACCCATTTTTCTGATAGCTCATTACTGTATAGAAATGAAACAGATTTCTGTGTATTAATTTTGTATCCTACAATTTTACTGAATTTATTGTGAGCTCTAGTAGATTTTTGGTGGTGTTTTGGGGGTTTTCTTTGTATAGTATTTTGAGTTTATATAATATGAGAAAATGTCCTGACTTTATCCTTTTACATATCCAGTTTACGGAGCACCACTTGTTGAAGAGACTGTCTTTTCTCTATTATATATTCCTGCCTCCTTTGTCAGAGATTAATTGAGCATGGGTTTATGGATTTATTTCTGGGCTTTCTTTCCTGTTTCGTTTCTCTTTATGTCTGTTTTTTGTGCCAGTGCCATGCTGTTTTGATTATTGTAGATCTGTAGTATAGTCTGAAGTCAGGGAGTGTGATACTTATAGCTTTGTTTTGTTTTGTTTTCAAGATTTCTTTGGCAATTTGGGGTCATTTCAGATTCTATATAAATTTGAGGGTTCGGTCTTCTAGTCTGGAAAGTCTGATCTTCTAGTCATGGGTATTAGTGTATAGAAATGTGGCAGATTTCTGTATATTAATTTTGTATCCTTCAATTTTACTGAATTCATTGATGAGCTCTAGTAGATTTTTGGTGATGTCTTTAGGGTTTTCTATCTATAGTATTATATCATGTGCAAAAGTGACAGTTTTACTTCTTACTTTCTAATTTGGATGATTTTATTTATTTTTCTGTCTGATTGCTATGGGTAGGACTTCTAATACAATTTGACTTTAACATCCTTGGCATGTTTCTGCTCTTGGAGGAAATGTTTTCAGCTTTTCCCTATTGATTATGGTATGAGCTATTATATATGGCTTTCATTATGTTGAAGTATGTTCCCTCACTACCCACTTTGTGGAGAGTTTGTCATAAATGCATTTAGTATTTCTTCCTGGTTGAGAGATTATACATTTCTCAGAATTTGTCCATTTCTTCTAGCTTTTCCATCTTGTTGGCATGTAGTTGTTCAGAGCAATCTTTTATTGTCCTTCATATTTCAGTGGTGTTGGTTGTAACCTCTCCTTTTCCATTTCTGATTTCATTGATTTAGACTCCCCTTCCCCTTTTTGTGATGAGTACGGCCAAAGGTTTATCAATTTTGTTTATCTTTTCAAAGAACCAGCTGTGATATCATTGGTATTTTCTATTATTTTATGTTGTTTGTCTTTATTTATTTCTCTTCTGATCTTAATATTGTTTTTTTTTTCCTACTAATTTTGGATTCTGGTCATTTTTTTTTTCCTAGTTCCTTTAGATATAAGATTAGATTGGTTATTTGAGATTTTTCTGGTTTCCTGAGGTAGTCTTGTATATCACTAAAAACTTCCCTCTTAGAACTGCTTTTGCTTCATCCCATAGGTTTTTTAATTATTGTGTTTTCATTTCATTTATTCTCAGATTTATTCAGAGATTCATTGGTTCTTTAGTAGCATATTGTTTAACCTCCATGTGTTTGTGGGGATTTTTTGAATTTTTTTCTTGTAGTTGATTTCTAATCTTAGACTATTCTGGTCAGAAAAGGTGATTGATATAATTTCAATCTTCTTAAAAATGAGACTTGTTTTGTGGCCTAGAGTGTGATTTATCCTGGAGAATGTTCCGTGTCCACTTGAAAATAATGTACATTCCTTTGTTTTTTTACTGAAATGTTTGTATATTTAACCCATCTAATCTAATATGTTACTTAAAGCCTCACTGATTTTTCTGTGTGAAAGATCTGCCCATTGATGTGTGTGGGATGGTAATGTCCCCCTACTATTATTGTGTTGGTTACAATTCTTCATTGTCTGTTAACATTTGTTTTATGTATAGAAGTGTTACTGTGTTGAGTTCATATATATTTACAATTGTTATATCTTTTTAGATTGAGCCCTTAATCATTCTTTTTCTGTTTTTTACAGTTTTAAAATCTATTGTGTTTGAAAAATTATTGCTATTCCAGCTTTCCTTTTTGTTAATTTGAGTGTAGTTGACTTACAATATCTTATTAGTTTCAGGTATATAACATAGTGATTCAGTATTTTTACAGGTGATATTCTCTTTAAAGCTATCACAAAATAATGGCTGTATTTCCCCGTACTATACACTACATTCATGCTGCTTTTCCATTTTACCCATAGTGATTTGTATCTCTTGCAACTGCCTGACAGAGCCAGATCCTGGGGTCTCTAGGTGCAGAGCCCAGGGGTTCCAGAGCTACTTTGGGACCACTAGTAGAAGAGCCTGATTCCTGACATAGCTAGCTGCAAAGTCTGTGGTGTTCTGAAGCTTGTTTCAGCCTAGTGATGAGTGGTGTCAGGTCCCAGGGCAGCTGGCTGAGTGGCCCAAAGTGTCTCAAAGCTGATGTTGGCCATCTGGTGAGTGGAGCTGAATCCCAGGGTGTCCTGTGACTGGCACCTGCCTATTGGTAGGTGAGGCTGGCACTGAGTCTAGAGCAGGCTGGATGGTAGGCCCAGACCATAGGTCTCTGGCTACAGGGCCCTGGACATCCCAGGTCCAGTGTGTGCACACGAGTGTGTGAACTGGATCCTCAGTCCCCTGGTAGGCAGGGATGTATCCAGGGGCATCTGTGGGCTCAGGTTAAGATCAGGGAGTCTTATTTTCCTTCCCCATCACCTGTCCCTCTCTACTCTGCCTTTTGCCTTTAGTTCCTCACTGCTTCTCTCTTTGGTTCTATAAAAGAACCCGGCATTCAGACCCCAACAGATGGTTATTGTGCAACATTAGTCTTCTGTCTTCTCAGACCGTTTTATGAATCAAGTCTTATTCCTTACCTTGACAACAACAACAGCAAAATCTAGGGAGTCTTAAGGCAGCCTGCTTCCTGATGAGCTCTGTCCTCACCCAGTTAGTTGCTTGTTCTAAGACATCCGGCACTGGCACCTACACGTCATCGAGTTTGTGGGGGTCTGGGCTCTAGGGCTAATAAGCTAGAGAAGATTCAAAAGCTGTACTTGCCAGCACCAGTGTCCACGTGGTAGAATGAGCTCCCCATAATTGCTGCTGCTGGTGTCTGTGTCCCCAGGGTGAGGTCTACCTGCCTCCTTATTCTCTGAGAGCCTCCCCAAGATCAACAGATGGGTCTGCTCCAGGCTCCTTTCAAATCAGTGCTTCTGCCCTGGGTACTAATTCATGTTAGTCTTTGTGTGTGCCCTTTAAGTGCAGAGTCTGTATTTTCCACAGCCCTCTGTGTCTCCTGAAAGTGATCTCCACTAGCCTTCAAAGCCAAATATTTTAGGGGTTCATCTTTCCAGGGCAGGATCCCAGGGCTGGGGATCCCAGAGTGGGGCTTGGATCCCTTGCCTCTTGTGAGAACTTCTGCAGTAGTAACCAGTCTCCCCTTTGTGGGTTGCTCACCTCGGGGTATAAGATTTGACTGTACATCATCTCCATTCTCCATTCCACCTACCTGTTGTGTGGTTCCTTCTTTATATCTCTAGTTGTAGAAGAGCCCTCCTGTTAGTTTTCATTGGTAGGTGTGTATAAATAGTTGTGATTCTGGTGTATCTAGGAAAGCAGGTAACTTTAGGGTCTTCCTACTTCACCATCTTGGCCCAGGAAGCACTTGCTTTTCTTTTCTTGCAGATAAAAAAAATAATGTTTATTGCCTTAAAAAGCAAAGAGCAAAAGAATATATAAAGAACAGAATAAAAATCACCTGGTGGCACAAAGCAGAGATAGCTATTAATACTACTGCTGCTACTACTATTACTACTTTACACACAGAGAGTAATGTGCAATGCACTTAGGGCACAGTGAGTTCTTTCTACTCACAGCATATTCTCTTTTAAACACTTTACAAATTATATGCATAATACATATTTATTTAAAAATTGAAAAACATCGAACAATATACTGAAGAAAATAAATTGCCCATAGTCATAGAATGCATAGATTATTTACTTTTATTTTCTGATTTGTTTGTTTTCATTAGTTCTTCTGAGACTCATAAGTAGGTGGATGGTTAGGCAGACAGACTTAAAATTTTTTTTTTTTAATTATACCATAGATATGCAGCATGCGTGCTCAGGCACTCAGTTGCCCCTGACTCTTTGTGACCCTCTGGACTGCAGCCCACCAGGCTCCTCTGTCCATGGAATTTTCCAGGCAGAAACACTGGAGTGAGTTGCTATTTCCTCCAACAGGCAATTTCCCAACTCAGAGACTGAACCTACATTTCTCGCATCTGCTGCGTTGGCAGGTGAATTCTTTACCACTGTGCCACCTGGGAAGCCCACCGTAGATATGCAGAGTATTCCAATAAAAGCATATACCTTTCAGAGAGTAATCAAACAAAAACACAGACAACTATGAGATGTGTCATCAACAGTGTTATTAGTGGCCGTTATGAACACTTGTAGCTTTACAGTAATAAAAACAGGTGTTCATTAANACACACAGAGAGTAATGTGCAATGCACTTAGGGCACAGTGAGTTCTTTCTACTCACAGCATATTCTCTTTTAAACACTTTACAAATTATATGCATAATACATATTTATTTAAAAATTGAAAAACATCGAACAATATACTGAAGAAAATAAATTGCCCATAGTCATAGAATGCATAGATTATTTACTTTTATTTTCTGATTTGTTTGTTTTCATTAGTTCTTCTGAGACTCATAAGTAGGTGGATGGTTAGGCAGACAGACTTAAAATTTTTTTTTTTTAATTATACCATAGATATGCAGCATGCGTGCTCAGGCACTCAGTTGCCCCTGACTCTTTGTGACCCTCTGGACTGCAGCCCACCAGGCTCCTCTGTCCATGGAATTTTCCAGGCAGAAACACTGGAGTGAGTTGCTATTTCCTCCAACAGGCAATTTCCCAACTCAGAGACTGAACCTACATTTCTCGCATCTGCTGCGTTGGCAGGTGAATTCTTTACCACTGTGCCACCTGGGAAGCCCACCGTAGATATGCAGAGTATTCCAATAAAAGCATATACCTTTCAGAGAGTAATCAAACAAAAACACAGACAACTATGAGATGTGTCATCAACAGTGTTATTAGTGGCCGTTATGAACACTTGTAGCTTTACAGTAATAAAAACAGGTGTTCGTTAACATTTATTCACTGCTACTGCTAACTCACTTCAGTCGTGTCCGACTCTGTGCAACCCCATAGACGGCAGCCCACCAGGCTCCCCCGTCCCTGGGATTCTCCAGACAAGAACACTGTCGTGGGCTGCCATTTCCTTCTCCAGTCGTGTCCGACTCTTAGTGACCCCATGGACTGCAGCCTACCAGGCTCCTCCATCCATGGGATTTTCCAGGCAAGAGTACTGGAGTGGGGTACCATTGCCTTCTCCATTTATTCACTAAATTTGTTAAATAATTGTATCTTTTTATATCATAGAGCTTTCCTATAGTATAAACTAAAATTCATAAACATGATTGTAATGGTTTGGAGCATTTTCTATTATATCTCTATGCTGTAATTTACCCAGTTCCCTGTGACTGAACATTTAGAATGTTTCTCTTTTTACTACTATGAATAGCACTGAGCTCTACAGCTTAGTGCCTAAATCTTTTCATCTCTGTTTATTTTCTTGGGATTCACTCTTAGCAGTAAAATCACTGGTCCCAATAAAATGAACATATTTAAGACCCTTGTTATATATTACCAAATTGCCCTCCAGAAAGTTCTTCGTTGCTTATAGAAAAAAAAATAATAATCCTTGTTCTATTTATACACTTTAATCATCTTTATGCAGCTTTTCTTTGACCTTTTAAACTTCTTTTTGGTTTTAGGACTCCAAATTGTGTTTTAATAAATGTTTCTTTCAAGGGATTAGCAAAGTAATCATGTTGTTATAAATACCCAAACAATGTAACTCTTTTATTTTCTCTTAGTAAAGATCTTCAGATGTAACATTTTTCACAGTATAAATTGTTTCTTTCTAGGGTGAACCAGGAGAGAAAGGAGATCCAGGTTTTTCAGGCGTTAATGGACAAGATGTAAGCCTAACTTTCTTTTTTCTAACATAGTGTTTACATTTGGCCACTGAAATATGCTTATCATCTAATGCTACTGAGACTTGACTATCCTTGGAAGAGCTAGCTACAGTTATTCAATTATTGCAAAGTAAGGATCAAGGTAGTTGTTTTGTGTGTCTGTGTGTGTGGTTCAGTAGAGGCCCAGTTTTGTTATTGTTGCTATTGTTGTTTGAAGGCCACTGACTGTTGATTTAAAAAGCTTTACAAGGACAGTGACTGTTCTGCCAAAAAGAGGGCAAGTAGCATAAAACAGGCCAGGGAATAGTGGGGAGGGCTATGTGATCGTTTGTCAGTTTCTGGTGCTAAAGAAAACTGAAGACCTTTTCCAGGAATGACAAGGATACATGCGGTACCAGTACCAAGCAGGCCCCATACTTTTACTGTCGAAACTACCAGGTAGTTCCCTGGTTTTACATACCTCGTATCATACTCATTCTTCACAGTCCTTTCTTCCTTGATATTCTGGCTTCCATTTCTTCTCTCTTCCTTTCTCGGTCTTTTCTCTTTTTACATATATGCTGCTGTGACCTGCGTTATGACTCAGGCTCCACTTTTCATCTTACCCTCAGTCTCTATCTGCTGAGGGGTCTGTTGAGGTCATATCTCAGGGATTAAAAGAAAAAAGGGAGGGGACTCTATGTATCTGTGTCACTCCCCGTCCATTGCACCTGTTCCCCCAAGCTCAGGGCTCCTGTCCCAGGTAACGTCAAGTCCTCCCACCTGCCCGCTCACCCCAAGGCAATTAACCCCCCAGAACTTCACTTGTGTTCTCCTGATGGAATTTGGAGGGTAGATAAAATCTTAGTTTTCCTCTAAATGCAGATTACTCTCCTTTCAGGCCATAAGATTCACCATTTGCTGTAGATATACTCCTTATTAACGCAAGTATCCACAATGAGAATTATTTTTTTCCCCCATGGTTTCACTTCTTCACTTCATAAAAATGTTTTAAGAAGGTTCTGAAGGGCCATACCACTTACTTTTTGGACAGAGGAATAAGGAATAAGCTAGATCGGGTTCCCTAATGCCCCGATGTTGTAAAATCCATTTGGTCTGCAGCACAGTGGGAAGGGAGGCTGAACACTGTAATCCTGGGGCCTGTGAACAAAGTAAGACCTGGAGGGTTTGTTGTTGTTGTTCGGTTTCCAATTCGTGCCTGTTCTTTGCGACCCTATGGCCTGCAGCAGACCAGGCTTCCCTGTCCTTCACTGTCTCCCAGTTAGCTCAGGTTCGTGTCTGTTAAGTCAGTGATGCCATCCAACCATCTCATCCTCTGTCATCTCCTTCTCCTTTTGCCTTCAGTTTTTGCCAGCATCAGGGTCTTTTCCAGTGAGTCAACTCTTCATATCAGGTGACCCTAATTGGAGCTTCACCTTCAGTCCTTCCAATGAATAGTCAAGGTTGATTTCTTTCAAGATTGATTGGTTTAATCTCCCACTGTCCAAGGGACTCTCAAAGAGTCTTCTCCAGCACCACCATTCAAAAGCATCAATTCTTCGGTGTTCATTCTTCTTTATGGTCCAACTCTCACATTCCAGGTATGGTCTCCTGGAAAAACCATACCTTTGACTAAACAGACCTTTGTCAGCAAAGTGAAGTCTCTGCTTTTTAATATTCTGTCTAGACTTGTCATAGTTTTCCTTCCCTTGGAGGGGGAGGGGTCCAAAGACAACTATCCTAGAAGCTAACCCTACTAATACATCCAAGCTTGAGGCTCTGGCCCCCACAGCTTTCTTCCCTTACTTCCTAGGAAGCCCCATTTGCACCTTTAATATGACATGCTTCTTGTTCCTATCTTCTTAAAAGGATTTTTCTCCACCAGAGAGAGGGAGTTAGCACCAGTGTCTTGGAGCTAGGGGAGTCTGCACCTCTCCAGCTCTTTACAGCGCAGTAGGGTGCTGGATGGCCATTGGCCATTGGCCCTTGGCCCCTACAGGTAATAGAAGGGAATACAGGTAATTCCCCACTGCCCTGTCACTAGAGGTACCTGGTATAGTGGTCAGAGTTCTACGGTGGGAAACAGAGCTCAGTGTGTGTCCCAGTTCTGTCACTTGTTGAGAAAATCACTTCTCAGAGCCTGTTGGATTCTGAAGTCCCCATCACTGCAATGTCCTCTCGTCTAATACAAAGAGATCATTAAGATTGGTTAGGATTAGAGTCTTGAAAAGTATGATGAAATTGGAAGCCTTCATTTGGGCTTTTGGGACTCCAGTTGCATTCAGGGAAAACACAATGAGAGCCCATCCAGCTGGAGCTGGGCGTGGACAGTGCTCCGTGTGTGGAGGTTTGCCCTCCCTCTTCTGAAGGGGGGCATGTGGCTTATGCTGTGTTCACATGAAGATTCCTTTTGCAGTGTGTTCTGCAAAAATGGACAGAACTGAAGCTTTTGCCTGTGACTCTGTTCGTTCTATCATATTCTTTATAAGAACAAAGACCATGTTTCGGAATTGCTAGTACTTAGTAAATGTTTGGAGTGAGAAAGTAGTTGTTTGCTAAATTTTCATATTAAAAATTAAGATATTATTATAATAGTCTAAAATACAAGTAATTAGAACCTAAACCGGGGAAACCTAAACCTGTGTTATGACCCAGGTTCCACTTTGCATCTTACCCTCAGTCTGTATCTGCTGAGGGGTCTGTTGAGGTCACATCTCAGGGATGAAAAGAAAAAAGGGAGGAGACCCTGTGTATCTGCGTTCTGATGGAAGAGAGGGCACAGTTATATTGGAGAGGTTGAATATATGCAATTTGATGCTTGACTGCAGCAAAAAATAGACCAAGGTTTTGGCCATTCATTATGGAAGGATGTTATCTTCTGATAAACATAGGAGTGTTGAGAGAGATTAACTCCACTTGCAGAAGGTAACCAAGCTACATGTATGGCGGCTCCCTGGAATAGAGGAGCAAAACAAAGATTTCTAGAAGTTTGTTAAGGTAGCGTTAGAGTAGAAATAGAGAAAGGGTTTATCCAAACACTCCAAACTGAGAGGAGGTTTGAGGGAATGGAGCCTGAAATATATTCATGTTCACTGAAGAGACTTGGAACCTTTTTCCATGGGGTCTGAAAGTAAGGTGATTTGACTGATCAGAATTAATCAGTTTTACACACATATTTGCATGCTTTCTCCCTGCTCAGATTTAAAACTGTCTTGCTGAGAGAGCTCGCGGCCTCATGGGCAGTGTGACCCTTCCTCTTTGACAATGATCTGGGAAGAGCCGTTCACATACCCCCCCCCCACAAGCGTGTTATTGCTTTAGTGCTATCAATGCTTCTTACAGCTCGTTACCTACATTATAAAGCACGACAAAGCACATTTGCTCACTTGGTTACTTCATTAACCCGTAGTTGATATCATTTTCTTTTCCTTAATTTTGCAAAAGTTATTCAGGGGTCATGACTAACGAGGAATAAGAAAAAGTAATGACAGTTCTCTTTTTCCCTTCTATTACAAAAGCATTTTGCTGTTGTTCAATTACTCAGACATGTCCAGCTCTCTGCGATCCCATGGCAAAGCACCAGGCTTCCTGTCCTTCACTGTCTCTCAGAGAGAGTTTGCTGAAACTCATGTCCATGGAGTCGGTGATGTCATCTAACCATCTCCTTCTCTGTCACCCACTTCTCTTCTTGCCCTCAATCTTCCCCAGCATCAGGGTATTTTCCAACGTGCTAGCCCTTTGCATTAAGTGGCCAAAATATTGGAGCCTCAGCTTCAACATCAGTCTTTCCAATGAATATTTAAGGTTGATTTCCTTTAGGATTGACTGGTTTCATCTCTTTGATATCCAAGAGACTCTCAAGAGCCTTTTCCAACACCACAGTTCAAAAGCATCAATTCTTCAGTGCTCAGCTTTCTTTCTAGTCCAAGTCTCACATCCATACATGGCTACTGGAAAAAGCATAGCTTTGATTATACAGACCTTTGTCAGCAAAGTAGTATCTCTGCTATTTTATACACTATCTAGCTGTGCTGTAGCTTTACTTCCAAGGAGCAAGTGTCCTTTAATTCCATAGCTGCAGTCACCATCCACAGTGATTTTGGAGCCCAAGAAAATAAAGCTTGTCACTGTTTCCACTATTTTCCATCTATTTGCCATGAAGTGGTGGGACTGGTTGCCATGTTCTTAGTTTTTTGAATGTTGAGTAGAGGTAAACAATCGTATGCTGTAATTTATTCCATTGGTGGTGGTGGTGGTTTTAAACATTGTGCCATACTTCAAAAACTGGTTTCATGAGGAATTTGAAATTCAATCCTTACCTCAATTTTATGGCTAGAAAGTACAGGAGGTGAGAGTATCCCTATTTTCAGAGTAAAGAAATAGAGCTTAGGAAACTAAGAAATTTTCTTTTAGAAAATGGTAAAGTGAGTTTTTATCCCTTGTTTGACCGAAAAGTCTATTTCCCCACTAAGTCACACCACATTTCTCATTGTCTATTTTTAAATGCTAAAATAAACTGACTCCACAAACCAAAATCACTCAGCATTTATGACAGTTCACTCTGCCTTTCAATAAGTGTAGGTACACATGATTAGGGAATGGAAGGCATTATAATAGCTTTCTCAGTCTGTACTGAGGTCAAGCCATGACGGAGATCATAATTTCAGGAATATTCTGTTGGAACACAGACTGAATAACCTCAACACGTCAGTTCACTGCAGTTCCTTAACACCTCAGAGAAAATTTAAAGGATTTAGTATTCCCATGAAATGAATTCAGAGCCTTTTTATGGTCTTTATTCTTATATATTAAACGTATATTGATGTAAATGTACCTTTTGGTAATAATTTCTTCTGTGCCAGCTTTCCCACGTAGTGGACAAGCTCACTTCGGAAAATGTAAACCTCCTTTAAAGGGAAGTATGCAGCCGTTCAGCTTTCTTAATGGGACACTCTTGCATTTTGGTCAAGGTGGTACTCTGCCTCATGGGACTGTCCTGCAAAAGCAGATGTATAGCATCCTTCGTGCTCAGCAGTGACAACTCAGTCATTAGGGCAAAAAAGATTGCTTTTATATCTTTCTCAATGCATTCTTGACTCTGTGTGTGTGTGTGTGTCTGTGTGTGAACTTTGATTGATCCTCATGGTACTGGGATATTGGATTCATATTTACCTTATAGGTTAGATAATGCATATCAAACATATTGAAATTGTCAAAGTTTCGAGTTCCTAGAATTTAGCCTTCAAAATATAAGACCTCCACTTTTCACACATTCTAATTTACAATTAAATGATTTTGACTGTGACCTACCATGGGATATGTTCAACATCGGCATCTGAGAACACACTTGAGGGAGCATCTCATAAAGGTAATGTGGTCCTTGAAACCAACAATCTGGGCTCAAATTCCAGCTCTGCCACTGCCCACCTGGTGTACTAATTAGCACATTCTTTATTCTCTATGTGCCTACTTCCTCATTTGCACAACGGAATGATAATAGGAAGAGCACTTGACTCATAGTCTTTTTTCTAGGATTAAAGGGGTCATCAAACATAAAGCATTTAAGTCAGAGTCTTGCATACAGAAGAGCTGTGTAAACATTTGCTATTATTAGAAACTGGGTTAGAAAACGCATTTTCGCTAATAGATATAGGGATAGATAGATCTTTTCATTTATTTTTTGTGGAGTTATGTAATCTTGGAAAAGTGAATTTCAATCATTCAGTTTAGTCTCTTCCTCTGCAACTTTATTATTGTCTTTCAAACAACTCTTATCAGAATTATAGCATCTGATGTTTCTAAAATTGTCACGTTAATCTCCTTATACCAATGCAATCTGTATACTGAATACAAAAATGTTGGAATCACAAAGCTGCAATATTGGCTGCTGACAGCTGGTGCCACTGCTAGGGAAAACAGAAGTAGTCAATAGAGGATGAGGACAATGATGAATAGATGGGTAAATGTTTTTAACAAATACCATTACTTTGTATCAAATGATCTTTAAAGATGCAACATACTGTTAGTAAGTAGCTCTTGCAATGAAAATTAATTCATAATCTATCTGCTTTTGTAACTCTAGTTGCAATACTGTCCTTCAGCTTTCATTGTGCATTGAAAATTTTTACTGAAATATGGTTGATTTACAATGCTGTCTCAGTTTTAGGTATCCAGTAAAGTGATTCAGGTATATATTATTTTTTAGATTCATATCCATTATAGGTTATTACAAGATACTGAGTGGAGTTCCCCGTGCTATACAGTAGGCCCTTGTTGGTTATCTAATTCATATATTTTAATCCCAAACTTCTAATTCATCCCTCCACCCCTTCTCCTTTGGTAACCGTGTTTGTTTGCTGTGTCTGTGAGTCTCTGAATCTGTCTGTTTTTGTAAGTTCATCTTGCATTTGGATAAGAGTACCTGCCTCTCATAACATATGGAGCCCACTACTGAGCATCTTTATATATAAACATATTATAGAGAACAGTGGTGATAGATGCCTCTTGTTCATTATTAAATTCAGAGTCTGTTTCATTCGGTTCTGTATGCTTTATGGTGAGCGCTATGTCTTTTTTTCTCCAATACTGAATAGCCATTGATAGCAACACTAGTGTCCCATGAGGAGAAAAATTACACTTGAGAAAAGCATGACTGATCTG
This sequence comes from Neotragus moschatus, assembly GCA_006410615.1. Classification (NCBI taxonomy): domain Eukaryota; kingdom Metazoa; phylum Chordata; class Mammalia; order Artiodactyla; family Bovidae; genus Neotragus; species Neotragus moschatus. The sequence continues at coordinate 1,163 of SJYA01007821.1, read as the reverse complement.
CTTCTTAGAGCCTGTTATGATGCCATGACCTTAACAACATGGTACATGAGCTCCATGGATGCACTTCAGTGGCCCACGACAAAAGTAGAGGCTTGGTGAGTGCAGTACTTCCCAATGGCATTTTATTCTGTGTGAGTTGAAGGACAGTTGTTACATGTCCATCAAACTGACTACAAAACTGGACAGAACAATTAAGCATGCCTTGGAATTCAGCTTGAAAAGCACAAGCAACATTTACCAAGTACCTTAGATGTGCCAAGTATTTTTAAACAGATGAGCGTGAGAACAACTTTTCAAGACAGATATTTTCTTTTGCTGAAGTATAGTTGATTCACAATGTTCTATTAATTACTGCGGTACAAAGTGACTCAGTTATGCATACATGCATTCTTTTTTATATATATTCTTTTCCATTATGGTTTATCATAGAAATATAGCTCTCTGTATATCTAGTAAAACCTTGCTTTTTTATCCATTCTATATATAAAAGGCTTATATCTGCTAACCCCCCTCCTCCAGCCGCCTCTCCATTGGCCACCACCAGTCTGTCCTCTCTGTCTGTGATTCTGTTTCACGGGTAGGTTTATTTGTGTCATGTTTTAGGTTTCACATGTAAGTGACACCATACGGGAGTGGTCTTTCTGTTTTGAACTCAGTGTGACAGTCTCTGTGTCCATCCGTGTTGCTGCACATGGCCTTATTTCATTCTTTTTTATGACTGAGGAGTCTTCCATTACATATATGCACCCCATCTTTCTTCATTCATCTGTCGATGGACATTTAGATGGTTTCCATAAAGACAGCTATTACTTATACCTATTTTATAGGGAAACTGAAGTGACTTACTTGAGAAAAATGCAGGAATCCTTTATTGACTCTTCGGAACTCCACATGTCTGAAGTCATGAGCATCTCCAGGAGAGTTAGGCCTCTCTGGGACCTGCCCCCTTCACGCCTGCTGGCACATTTATCATAGCCCTCAGTGTTTACGTCTGCCTGTGGCTGGTTGCTTTATTACCGCACCTTGTCCGTGACCATAGATGGTATATTAAAAAGCAGAGACATTACTTTGCCAACAAAGGTCCGTCTAGTCAAGGCTATGGTTTTTCCAGTAGTCATGTATGGATGTGAGAGTTGGACTATAAAGAAAGCTGAGCGCTGAGG
>SJYA01007820.1:0-17530 GCA_006410615.1 Neotragus moschatus | reverse complement strand
AGCCGTCTGTCTTTCAGGGCCGAGATGGTGGTGCCTGACTTCTTGGAACTGTTCAAGGAGAGAGCCACGGCGCCCTTCTTTGTGTTCCAGGTAAAGCAGCAGCATCGGTCCTTCTCCCGACCTGTTCTTGGGGCCCTCCCAGCCCACCTCCAAACGTGAAATCTTCCCCTGCCCTCGTGGGCAGAGCCCGTGGGCAGAGTGGCCCTCGGCCTGCCGGCTAGTCCGCCTCGGGCGGCCTCCCACGTTCCTGGGAGCAGACGGGCCCGTGCCCCGCAGGTGTTCTGCGTGGGGCTCTGGTGTCTGGACGAGTACTGGTACTACAGTGTCTTCACGCTCTCCATGCTGGTGGCCTTCGAGGCCTCCCTGGTGCAGCAGCAGATGCGGAACATGTCAGAGATCCGGAAGATGGGCAACAAGCCCCACATGATCCAGGTGCAGCCAGTGGGGCAGGGCGGTAGGAGGGCCCCTGTGGTCCTGAGGGGGTGCGCAGCATGGAGCATCCCCAGAACTGACGGCACCCCGCCCCCGCCCAGGTCTACCGAAGCCGGAAGTGGAGGCCCATAGCCAGCGATGAGATTGTTCCGGGGGACATCGTCTCGATCGGTGAGGCTCAGTCCTGCTCTGCCCCGTGGGAGCCTTTGCCTCCGGCTTCGGTCCAACGCCCCCGCCCTGCCCCACAGGCCGCTCCCCCCAGGAGAACCTGGTGCCCTGCGACGTGCTGCTGCTGCGGGGCCGTTGCATCGTGGACGAGGCCATGCTCACCGGGGAGTCAGTGCCCCAGATGAAGGTGCCGGCTCGGGCGTCAGGGAGGGGCGTGCACCTCCTTCTACTCAGGCCTCTCAGCATCACACTCACCGGGGAGGAAACGGGCCAGGGTCCTGCCCGGGCTNGACGAGGCCATGCTCACCGGGGAGTCAGTGCCCCAGATGAAGGTGCCGGCTCGGGCGTCAGGGAGGGGCGTGCACCTCCTTCTACTCAGGCCTCTCAGCATCACACTCACCGGGGAGGAAACGGGCCAGGGTCCTGCCCGGGCTGAGACCCGGGAGACGGAGGCACAGATGGGGCTCCTGGCTTTCCTGGCGGGTTAGCACCCTGGACTAAGGGAAGCCGGGTGGTGAGGAGGAGACGAGAGGCAGCAGTGTCTGTGGGGAGTCAAGTGCTCTGGGGTCTCAGGCTGAGGGAGAAGTAGAAGCTGTGACTCCGGGGTGAGGCTGGGTACAGGGTCCCAGGGAGTCAGTACTGTGCACGAAGGTGGAAAGAAGACAGACCGGGGCCGTGACCCTGGTGAAACGCACCAGGTTGGATGGGGAGCCCCGTGAGGGTCGGGCGGGCTCCCTGCAGACTCCAGACCAGGGACGGAGGCCAGGGTGGGATGAGCCGTTGACTTTGCCATCCTCCCCTCCTCCCCAGGAGCCCATCGAGGACCTCAGCCCCAACCGGGTGTTGGACCTTCAGGCCGACGCCCGGCTCCACATCGTCTTCGGGGGCACGAAAGTCGTGCAGCACATCCCCCCGCAGAAAGCCGCCGCAGGCCTGAAGCGTAAGTGCCTCGAGCGTGGAGGGTCCCCACACCCCAGGTCTGCTCGGCCCTGAGGGAGGCCCGAGATGCGCAGGCACAAGTGACGGCCGTTCTCTGTCTCCCCAGCCGTGGACAACGGGTGTGTGGCCTACGTCCTGAGGACCGGATTCAACACGTCCCAGGTGTGGCACCTGCCCGTCTGGAGGAGGGTGGCACCTGGGCCGACCAGTGGGCAGCTGAGGTGGCAGCCTTTCCAGACCCCAGAACATATAGCCCATAAGCGCTCTGGTAGCAGATGCTGGGCTGGGGGCAAGTGCAGAGACAAGCCCCAGGGCAGGTCCGCTTTCCCTGTTGGGGCTCTAGTGGAGACCCCAGACTGTGACCCTGCACACCTGGGGATCACAAACTGCCTGGGCCCAGTAAACGCTGAAGTGGCTTAAGGATTCCTTAGGAAAGATGATGGAGAATTCAACCCCTGCCCCAGTCACAGCCACTTCCTTCCCTGACCCCCATCTTCAGTCGGGGGGCAGGAGAGGCTGCTGCCCTCTCAGGAAAGCCCTCTGCCCCTCCATCCCTCTAGGGCAAGCTGCTGCGCACCATTCTCTTTGGGGTCAAAAGAGTGACGGCAAACAACCTGGAGACCTTCATCTTCATCCTTTTCCTTCTGGTCTTTGCCATTGCGGCAGCCGCCTACGTGTGGATCGAAGGTAAGCGCCCTGACCCCCTGCCCCCACCATCTGCTCAGCCCCAGGCCCGAGGCCCCAGACTGGCAGGCCCTGTCTGTGCAGGTACCAAGGACCCCAGCCGGAACCGCTACAAGCTCTTCCTGGAGTGCACGCTGATCCTCACCTCCGTTGTGCCCCCTGAGCTGCCCATCGAGCTGTCTCTGGCCGTCAACACCTCTCTCATCGCTCTGGCCAAGCTCTGTGAGTCTCCGGGGCAGGGGCAGGGCGCCAGGTGGGCTGGGGCCCAGCAGGGCCCCTGACCCTGGCTCCCACCACCCAGACATGTACTGCACGGAGCCCTTCCGGATCCCCTTCGCCGGCAAGGTGGAGGTGTGCTGCTTCGACAAGACAGGGACCTTGACCAGTGACAGCCTGGTGGTGCGCGGTGTGGCTGGGCTCCGGTGAGCATGGGGCATCGGGGTCATCACGTGCCCACCGGGGGTGTTTCTGGGCACTCGGGACAGAGAGCTACCCAGCCCAAGCTTTCAAAGTGAGGGCCTGGCACAGGCCATCCCGCCGAGGCCCACTCCAGGGGTCCCCCCAGCAGCTCTCTGTGTGAGTGACAGCCACACATGGCCCAGCTCGGGCCTCAGGCAGCCACGTGATCTCTGGGGGCGTCATGAAGCAGGCACAGAGGTTACAAGGACCAAGGCGACACCCTAACACTCTGTCGTCGTTGCCCCCTGCCCCGTGACAAGTGGAGTGTGGGGGCCCGTCAGTCATCCTGACCCCCAGGGGCTCCTCTACCCACTCCCCTCCACTCTGTAAGCAGCGGGTCCTGCTCCTTGCAGGGACGGGAAGGNGGTGGTGCGCGGTGTGGCTGGGCTCCGGTGAGCATGGGGCATCGGGGTCATCACGTGCCCACCGGGGGTGTTTCTGGGCACTCGGGACAGAGAGCTACCCAGCCCAAGCTTTCAAAGTGAGGGCCTGGCACAGGCCATCCCGCCGAGGCCCACTCCAGGGGTCCCCCCAGCAGCTCTCTGTGTGAGTGACAGCCACACATGGCCCAGCTCGGGCCTCAGGCAGCCACGTGATCTCTGGGGGCGTCATGAAGCAGGCACAGAGGTTACAAGGACCAAGGCGACACCCTAACACTCTGTCGTCGTTGCCCCCTGCCCCGTGACAAGTGGAGTGTGGGGGCCCGTCAGTCATCCTGACCCCCAGGGGCTCCTCTACCCACTCCCCTCCACTCTGTAAGCAGCGGGTCCTGCTCCTTGCAGGGACGGGAAGGAGGTGACCCCTGTGTCCAGCATCCCCATAGAGACACACCGGGCTCTGGCCTCATGCCACTCCCTCATGCAGCTGGACGACGGGACCCTCGTGGGTGACCCCCTGGAGAAAGCCATGTTGACGGCCGTGGACTGGACACTGACCAGAGGTGAGGGGCTGGAGCCTTCAGCACGCCACCAGCTTATACATCCCCGGGCAGGCAGCGGGTACCTGTCAGACGCCTGTGTGTTCAACTCAGGGGCAAGCGGGTGGCACAGGCTCGCCTCTGACCTGGGCCAGGGTCCTCTGTGCCCAGATCGTCCAGCTCTGACCCCTCCCTGAGCCAGACCCCGTGTGTGGAGGTGGGGGGAGGATGGGTGGAGGGCGGCAGGGCTCGGCGGGGGCGGGCGGGGGCCTGGTGGCCTCTTTGGAGCGAAGGCCCTCAGGACTCGTGCTTATTTGTTTCCAGATGANCCTCTGTGCCCAGATCGTCCAGCTCTGACCCCTCCCTGAGCCAGACCCCGTGTGTGGAGGTGGGGGGAGGATGGGTGGAGGGCGGCAGGGCTCGGCGGGGGCGGGCGGGGGCCTGGTGGCCTCTTTGGAGCGAAGGCCCTCAGGACTCGTGCTTATTTGTTTCCAGATGAGAAAGTATTCCCCCGAAGTATTAAAACTCAGGGGCTGAAAATTCACCAGCGCTTTCATTTTGCCAGTGCCCTAAAGCGAATGTCCGTGCTCGCCTCCTATGAGAAGCTTGGCTCCACCGATCTCTGCTACATCGCGGCCGTGAAGGGGGCCCCTGAAACCCTGCACTCCATGGTGAGCCAGCCCCGGCCAGGGTCGGGAGGGGGTGTCCAGGGCGGTCGGTGATCTCCCCCTGCGTTCCCTGCAGTTCGCCCAGTGCCCACCTGACTACCACCACATTCACACGGAGATTTCCCGGGAAGGAGCCCGAGTTCTGGCGCTGGGGTATAAGGAGCTGGGGCACCTCACTCACCAGCAGGTAAGGGCCCAAGCTCCCCACCCACCAACCCCTGTGCGGATCACCCTCTACCCGCTGTGGCGCCACCACGAGCAGCCACAATGTCATCTTCTTCCTCCCTGGCCTCTACCTTTGGAGGCCCCAGGTGGCACTCCGTCCACGGTTTCTTCTCCCCAGCATGCCCCCTCCCCTACGGGACCCCATCGCATCCCCAAATCCAGGGCTGCTCCCTGGAGAACACACCCAGGTCTCACCTCCTATGCTCATACCCGCTTTGGGGAGGCCTTGGGGCGCTTTGGGGAGGCCTTGGGGCACCTTGGGTTCCCCAGCTCCGCCCCTGCCCTGCCCAGCTGCCTGGCCACTGTACGGTCTTGGGGCATCCCCAGCCCTTGGTCACAGCCCACATCCTGTAGACTCTCCTCCCACCCCCATCACCAACTCTGCTCTACTCTTGCTTCTACTTCGGCCCTCGTCCAAGTGGCTTTCATCTGCTTGCACCCAGTGGCCATGAGATCCTTCCAGAAAGCGCAGCAGGTCACACCTCTGTTTCCAGAGTCCAGGCACAGACCTGTCAGAGCCACACAGCCCTGTGCCGCCCATGCCCCCTCACCCCACCCCCTACCCCTGTCTCTCTCACGGTACTCGGGGCTCTGGTTCTGTGCCTGTACTACACGTCTCCTCCTGGAGAAAGGCAAGCACCATGAGGGCAGATTTTCTGCTTTGTGTACGAGGTGAGGAGCCTCAGCGTGCACTGGGTGGTTATCAAAGGAGAGTCCAGACTCTCTGGTCCTAGAAGTGGACTCACAGGGATCTTGTGCCCCGCTATTGTCTGTGATAGAGGGTAGAGGTGCCGCTGGGGAGCCAGGACCGCCCAGCCACTGCTCAGCCCCTCTGCCACCAGGGCGCCTCGCCCTCCCCACATCTCTCACCTTCTGACCCTCAGGTCCCCGTCCTGCAAGGAGGGCGCTGTCTCTGACACGCCTATCCCCAGCATGTTGTCATGTCAGAGCTTAGGTACTGGGGAAGGAGAAGAGAAACAGATCTTTAGGGCCCCGGTGTGTCTATCCACAGGCCCGGGAGGTCAAGCGGGAGGCCCTGGAGTGCAACCTCAAGTTTGTCGGCTTCATCGTGGTCTCCTGTCCGCTCAAGGCTGATTCCAAGGCCGTGATCCGTGAGATCCAGAATGCCTCCCATCGGGTACAGCCACTGGCCCCCTTCCTGCCAGCCCTCGGGTGGCAGTCTTGGCTGCTCCTAGCCCTCCGTGGCATGCCTGGGGTGGGCATCTGGGCCTTGGAAGCAAAGAGCGTGGCTCTTGGTTGAGCTCCACCATGACTTAACTCGTGCTGACCCATCTTGAGGATGCTCTAGGACCTATTGCCCACCCTTGTCACCTCACTTCATCAGGCCTCAGCATCCCTGGGAGATGAGGGCTATTCCCCCATTCCACCCCATCTTAGGGAAGAGTTGAGACTGGCTGAGAGAATGTGGAGACCACACCCATACAGGCTGAGTCTGTCCCGGTGGCTTTGCTCTGTCAGTCCTGGTGGTTTGTGTTTTCTAGTTGAGGGTCCAGGATGCAGTTTCAGGGTGTGGGAGATGGACTGGAAGTGTCAAGGGTACTGATGTAATTAGTCCTCACCTTGCCCTCAGCAGTCGGGGCCCCTCTTCCCNTTCATCAGGCCTCAGCATCCCTGGGAGATGAGGGCTATTCCCCCATTCCACCCCATCTTAGGGAAGAGTTGAGACTGGCTGAGAGAATGTGGAGACCACACCCATACAGGCTGAGTCTGTCCCGGTGGCTTTGCTCTGTCAGTCCTGGTGGTTTGTGTTTTCTAGTTGAGGGTCCAGGATGCAGTTTCAGGGTGTGGGAGATGGACTGGAAGTGTCAAGGGTACTGATGTAATTAGTCCTCACCTTGCCCTCAGCAGTCGGGGCCCCTCTTCCCATCACCAGCCTCCAAGCCAAGAGGGTCCACACCAAAGGCTGGTTCTTGCTGTATGTTATAATTAAAGGCTGTGAGCGTTCTCACAAAGACACAGATTCTTATACTGTTTGTAGAAACCACTACCAGACGTTATGGCTCCTGGAAACTCAGTCCCCAATAGGAGGCCAAGAGCTCCCTCTGTGGCCTTCCTTAGAAGAGACTTAGCCCCCGTGTCTCCAGGCTGCAGTTCTTACCACTGAGCCCTGCTCTCCTGAGCGTCTGCTTTCTTCCCAGGTGGTCATGATCACAGGTGACAACCCACTCACTGCCTGCCACGTGGCTCGGGAGCTGCATTTCATTGAGAAGGCCCAGACGCTGATCCTGCAGCCGCCTATGGGGAAAGGTGAGGCCCCATGTCCTCGAGTCCAGGAGCAGCTCCCTCCTGGTGGCTTACCCCTGTGCCCGGCCTGAGTGAGCACGCCTGGCATCCTCCGGCACCTGTGACACAGGCCTGTTGGTCACAGCCCTGCCCCGTAAGCACACTCGGGCTACCTGGCCGGGGAACTCCACACCCCACCCGTGCAGCAGCGTGCAGATGACCCCTGGCTCCAGGACCGGCAGTGACTTGCAGTCTTACGACGATGGGTTATACTCACAGCAGCCCACCTTTTGTAGCCTCCTCCCGCCTTGGGCCTGGCTGGCTGCCTGAGTGCTCGCATTGAGAGCACGGGGACTTCTGGTGCTCGTGTTTGCCGTGGCTGGACCCAGGGCGGAGGCTTGGTTTGCTTCACCAGGTCAGCCCTTCTGCTCCACGTGGAAGGGCCTGCCATCTCCGCACCACGTAGGAACCCAGCTGGGTCAGTTGTTGGGGGTCCCTGCTCTGTAGATAAAGAAACAGAAGTGAATCCATCCACCTGGGTCATTTGGAGACACTGTGACTAAGGGTTTGAACTCTGGTCCAGAGCTCGTGGTCTCTGGCATCTTCTGAGTAACCGAACTGGTTGTGAGTGGTGCCTCAGAATCAGGCTGGTCAAGAGGCAGATCCAGTTCCAGCACCTCCAGCTGGTGGGGTGGAATCTATCAGATGCCCTAGGGTGGCACCCAGTGCGGGGCCTGGCTTGGGAGCAGCATGCAGCAGGGGTGTCACCAGGCAGCAGGCCAGACAGAGGAGGATGCTGGCGTGGCCCAGCCCAGGGGGCTTCCAGAGCCTCCTCGCCCTTCTCTCAGTCTGTGTTATATCCCAGATCTCTGTCCCAGTCCCAGGCACTGCACTCTTCCAAAGCCTGGGAAATTGTAGGTGGGTGACCCAGAGATACCAAGACTGTTAGCTTTCTAGCCAAGCTACTTTAGCAAAACAGCTAGAACAAGCCAGGTGGAGATTGCTTTTCCTCCAGGCTGAGACAGCTCAGGGCCAGCCCAGTGCCACAAGGGCTGGTAGATTGCCCTCAGCTGTCCTTGCCTCTCAGCATCTGAGCCTAGACCTACCGGCTAGAAAGGGGAAGTAGATAGCAAGCAGTGTGTGGCCTGAGGAAGTGGCTTGGGGCGCCCTGGCCTAGGAGAGCAGCGTTCAAGGCAGACGCTGTCTGGGTTTGGGTCGGCCTCTTCATGCAGGCTTTAGTGGCTTAGGCCCTAGGTTTTCCTGTTCTTTGTATCAGAGCCTTCCGTGGATGATCTCTCTGGGGTGCTGAGAGTCTAGGATGCAGGTTGGTGTGGACCTGGATTAGGAGGGGTAAGGAGTGAGAAGGTGTTCCGGAGAAGGAGGACAGGGACTGCCCACATGGGGTCCAGGTGAGAGGGCCTACCTGACAGCTGAACCCCCGCCCTGACCCTGGGCCCTGGCTCTGCAGGTGGCCCGTGTGAGTGGCGCTCCATCGACGGCAGCATCTCACAGCCCCTGGCCCAGGGCTCCCCCAAGGCCCTGGCCCGGGAGCACGCGCTGTGCCTCACAGGCGATGGCCTGGCCCACCTGCAGGCCGAGGACCCCCAGCTGCTGCTTCGCCTCATCCCCTACGTGCAAGTGTTCGCCCGAGTGGCCCCCAAACAGAAGGTGGGTACGGGGGTGGCAGAGGGCAGGCAGGGCACTGGGCATGCACAGAGCCCTCACTCGGCCCATCTCTTCTCCAAACAGGAGTTTGTCATCACCAGCCTGAAGGAGCTGGGCTACGTGACCCTCATGTGTGGAGACGGCACCAACGACGTGGGTGCCCTGAAGCACGCCGATGTGGGTGAGCCTGGGGCTGGGGGAGGGGGTTCTTCTGCCATCCCTGGCTTACCGTCAGGCACGCCACTGAGCCAGTTCTGTAAGGTGGCAGTGGTGAAGAGATGGGGCAGGGACCGATGAGGTGGGGACCTGAAGGGCTCCAAGGCCGGGAAGGGAGACATGTGCCTGGGGAGGAGTGTGGTGGGGGCCCAGGCAGGTTCCATGGGGCAGACACAACTCAGTTTGTTCAGCCCTCCCCCCCAGGCAGCGTGAGCGCCAAAAGCCAAGGCCAGGAGAGTTTTACCACCTTGATTCCGTGTCAGCAGAGCACAGATAGCGAGTTGGTATTTAAAGACAATTTAACTTCGTTTCTCTCATGCATGTGTGCTAAGTCGCTTCAGTCATGTCCGACTCTGAGTGACCCCATGTAGCCCGCCAGGCTCCTCTGTCCATGGGATTCTCCAGGCAAGAATACTGGAGTGGGTTGCCATGCCCTCCTCCAGAGGATCTACCTGACCCAGGCATCAAACCCAGGTCTTCCTGCATTGGCAGGCGGGTTGTTTACCACTAGCACTGCCTGGGAAGCCCCACCTTCTTTCAGTGCATTTCAGATACTTACTTGATTTATCAACTACCGTTCTCATGACCGCATGACTCTTGGCAATAAACTTCTCTGGGAATCACTTTGGACCTATGTAGTGTCACATATGGAGAAGTCAGTGGCACCCCACTCCAGCACTCTTGCCTGGAAAATCCCATGGACGGAGGAGCAAGGTGGGCTGCAGTCCATGGGGTCACTAAGAGTTGGACACGACTGAGCAACTTCACTTTCACTTTTCACTTTCATGCATTGGAGAAGGAAATGGCAACCCACTCCAGTGTTCTTGCCTGGAGAATCCCAGGGACAAGGAAGCCTGGTGGGCTGCCGTCTGTGGGGTTGCACAGAGTCGGACACGACTGAAGCGACTTAGCAGCAGCAGTGTCACATACTTGATTTGAGTATTGCTTTTTTCTTGTCGTTTTTCTATAAGTCGTTTGTAGAAAGTAGGATGGATGCTCCCTGAGGTGCTCGCTCCTTGGGGTGGGTGGGCAGGTGAAATTGGGGGGTTTGGTTTCCGGACGAGCTGCGTTAAGCAGAGGCTCCATGCTCTGGCCCCTGACACACTCTCCCACCAGGTGTGGCCCTCCTGGCCAATGCCCCTGAGAGGGTCGTCGAACGGCGGCGACGGCCCCGGGACAGTCCCGTCCTGAGCAACAGCGGAGTCAGGGCCATCTCCAGGGCTTCCAAGCAGAGGTCAGGGCTCCCAGCCCCCGAGGAACAGCTGGCCTCCCAGCGGGTGAGTCTCCAGAGGAGTTGGGGCACCAGCGCCCCCTTGTGGTCAGGTCTCACCCACCTGCCTGCCTTGCAGGACCGCCTGAGTCAGGTGCTGCGGGACCTAGAGGACGAGAGCACGCCCATGGTGAAGCTGGGGGATGCCAGCATCGCCGCGCCCTTCACCTCCAAGCTCTCTTCCATCCAGTGCAGTGAGTTCTGCTGCCTGCTCCGCCCGCTGCCCCTCCCTCGGCCATACTGCCTGGCCCCCACGCCCACACCTGCATTCCCCCGCAGTTTGCCACGTGATCAAGCAGGGCCGATGCACATTGGTGACCACACTGCAGATGTTCAAGATCTTGGCGCTCAACGCCCTCATCCTGGCCTACAGCCAGAGTGTCCTGTACCTGGAGGGCGTCAAGTTCAGTGACTTCCAGGCCACGCTGCAGGGGCTGCTTCTGGCTGGCTGTTTCCTCTTCATCTCCCGCTCCAAGGTGGGCCAGGAGCCAAAAAGCAGGGTCTCCTGCCCCAGCCCCAGGGTACCCTCTGCTTCTCTGAGCCATGATTCCTGCCCTGGAGGTCTTGAGAGGCTTCTCGGATTGCAGGTTGGCCATCAGTTGACAGTTGGGCCACCCAGGGCACGCAGTTAAAGGTGGAGCCACAGGTCTGACTTATCTGCGCAGCAACCCTTGGGGTGCGAACTATCAGCTCCAAGTTCCAGATGGAGATCGAGGGCAGGGTGGGCACCCACTTGGGTTCTTCAGAGTGAAGCATCTCTGGCCCAGCATTGTCCGCAGGCTGGGGTCTCAGTTGGGCCGCACAGGTGAGGACGAGACAGTTGGGGAAACGATGATCGAGACCACTCAGAAAGCGTGCAGGCTGAGAAAACCACCAAGTGCGGCCACACAGGCTGTGGGGAGCGGCCTCCGGGGCCAGCCAGGGAGGCCTGGGTGACACCGACACTCAAGTCAGCACGTGAAGAGCAAAAGAAGCAGCCAGGAACCCCACAAAGGTCACAGGTGGTCAAGGGCTGGTGCAGGAGGCCCTGGGGCCAGAGGGCGTGGGCAGTGGTCTGCACTGACCGTGCCTGTGCCGTGAGCAGTAGTGGGGGCAGAGGGCTCTACGTTTATTCTAGAGCAGGGGCGTGATGGGTCATAAGACTGCTATGATAGCATGTGGCATTGAGCGAGGCTCGGGTGGCATCTGGACTGAGGAGCTGGAGGAGTGAGCAGGGGACTGGTGCCGACCTGCAACCCCCAGAGTTCAGTGACCACAGTCTACATAAGGCCTATCAGGGAGCAGGGGAGTGGGTGACCCCCGGCTGAGCCTGGGCCCTGACCCCGTGCCTGCCTCTGCAGCCCCTGAAGACACTGTCCCGAGAGCGGCCCCTGCCCAACATCTTCAACCTGTACACCATCCTCACTGTCACACTGCAGTTCTGCGTGCACTTTGTGAGTCTCGTCTACCTGTACAGCGAGGCCCAGGCCCGGAGCCCTGAGAAGTGAGTGCCTGCCAGGGGGCAGGAGGGACACGCGCAGACACTGGCCTGGGGTGGCCAGGCCAGCAGAGCCCTGGTTCTGGGGGTGCAGCAGGGTTACCAGGGGGCCCTGACCCCCATGTCCCTGCAGGCAGGAGCAGTTTGTGGACCTGTACAAGGAGTTTGAGCCGAGCCTGGTCAACAGCACCGTGTACATCATGGCTATGGCCATGCAGATGGCCACCTTTGCCATTAACTACAAGGTGAGGCCNGGGGTTACCAGGGGGCCCTGACCCCCATGTCCCTGCAGGCAGGAGCAGTTTGTGGACCTGTACAAGGAGTTTGAGCCGAGCCTGGTCAACAGCACCGTGTACATCATGGCTATGGCCATGCAGATGGCCACCTTTGCCATTAACTACAAGGTGAGGCCAGCCCGCCCAGGTGCCCCTGCCCACCTTCCGGACCCCCCGACGCAGCTCTCCATCCGTCTCCCTACAGGGCCCGCCCTTCATGGAGAGCCTGCCTGAGAACAGGCCCCTGGTGTGGAGCCTGGCCGTGTCCCTCCTGGCCATCGTGGGCCTGCTCCTTGGCTCCTCACCTGAGTTCAACAGCCAGTTTGGGCTCGTGGACATCCCTGTGGAGGTGAGTCGCTCCGTAGACATGGTCCTGGGACTCGGCCTGGACCTCTCTGGGCACCTGACTCACCAGCACTCCCTGCCCGACAGTTCAAGCTGGTCATCGCCCAGGTCCTCCTCCTGGACTTCTGCTTGGCGCTCCTGGCAGACCGCGTCCTGCAGTTCTTCCTGGGGACCCCAAAGCTGAAAGTGCCTTCCTGAGACAGCAGTGCTGGCCCCTGCTGCCACTGGGCAGGAGCCCCACGAGGGCCCCAGGAGGGAGCGCTGCCCCCACAGTGAGGCTGACTTGGCCTTGCCCACCAGGACTGAGCTGGGACACCCCACCCCCCTCCCACCCCCCTATGGCTGGCTGAGGGCCTGGCTGGCGGAACCAGCCCTGGGCTAGCACCTTTGGTAAATAAAGCAGCATTGATGATTTTAAGAAGCCTCACCTGCATCTGTGTGCCACAGAAGGGGTTGTTAGGGTCTGAGTGGTCCTCAAGGAAGGTCCTGGCCCCTGCCTCCCGCCTTGGGCAGTGTGAGGTTCTAACTTTGCTCTGCAACACATTCGGCACTTGGACAGGCCAAGCTCGGAGCCCAGAGAGCTCTCTGTGTACTACCTAGTTTTGTGAGCATTTCCATGTTTCCGTGGCCTCGCAGCTTCACGTTTCTGACACCTCAGGCGCTCAGGGAAGTCTTGGGATCATGGCAGTTTTCCTTTCTAAGTAACATGCAAAATAAAGCATGGCTTTTTCTCACGGTGTCAGATACAAGGAAGTTGAAGTCATGACATACTGAGTCGGGTCGCAGCCCTCAGGATTCTGCAGCACACAGGTACCAGCACTAGGTCGTCCTAGCCAGGGTCTGACCTGCAGTCTGGCTCTCAATACTGACACTGTCCTTCTTTCCAGAAGGCGTTCACCCACTACAGTCAGGAGCTGTGGACTTGGTGGTGTGAAAGCTAAGAGCCACAGTCAGAGATTTCTTTGCTTTTCAACAGCCAAAAATACTAGAAAAAGCTCTTTTATTTCCAGTCAGAAATTCCAGAGTGTAGGGTGTGGGTGCCTTTGATAACTCTGACAAGCTGCATGTGACGACCTCGGGCCACGGAAACCAAGCCCAGACTTCTGGACAACTCGCTTCCTCTCCCCCCTGATGCTGTGAGGGACTCTACCCTGTTCTGCTCCTGCCTCGTGGTCATCCTCAGCCACCCACCCCAGAGGCTTCTCCATCAGAGGGGGTGTGGCCCACAGCCCACCGAGAGCCCTGGAAAGCCAGAGCGAGAAAGGGGCTGGGGCCGGCCGTGAGCATCACGTGGGCCCTGAACACTGGCCAGGATGTCCAGAGGGGAAGAGGTGCCTGCTGTTTCTCTGCTTGTCTCCCAGCCCATGGTGTTGCAGAGCCGGACACCAGTTAGCAAATGAACAACAACAGAGGTGCCGGACCCCATCCAGGGGATCCCTGAGACCGCTGGAGGCACTCAGATGGGGAAGGGGAGCACTCCAGATGGACTTTGCTGGAATGATTCTCAGTGGACTCAGAGCAAGGGGCCTTGTACCCTCCGTGCATGAGAGGTCCGAGGGGTGCTCTGACTGCCCTGACTGGGCCCTCCCGGGGGTTACCCAGTAGTGTCCAGCCCCAGCATGTTAGGGCAGAGGTCCCCAAGCCGTGGGCCTCAGTAACCAGGCTGCTCCGCAGGGAGTGAGCGGCAGGTGGGCGAAGGAAGCTTCATCTGTATTTACTGCCACTCCCCATCTCGCATTACCACCTGAGCGCCACCTCCCGTCAGCGTCAGGAACTGCGCATGCAAGGATTCAAACCTAATCCCTAGGTTGCATGCTCCTTACGAGAACCCAATACCGGGTGTTCTGAGGTGGAGCTGAGGCGGCTATGCCAGCACACGAAGCAGCTGCAGATCCAGGTGGTCAGCAGTAGAGGTTCCACTGCATGGAGACCAGTTGCTGGCAGACTCAAATCCCTATCAGTGAGTGGCAAGTGCCAGTTCAGCTGCATCTCTTGGCAGGACTTACAGTAGCAAGTGAATTGATGTACTTCGCTTATGCAGCTACATCTGATGGCAGGCTTAAAGTCAGAATCCAACGCTTTGTTTTAGTCCATGGGTGGCCTGCCCATTTTATTTACCACTTCACTTCCGTCTGTGCCTCTTTCCCGAACTGCACTCAGTTACGGTTTTGGTAAGCCCACAAGCTGACCCTAGCCAAAATGTGTAAAAACAAATGTCACTAGAGAGCTTCTCTGTAAGGGAGGAGAGACCCAGTGGTGAGGCAGCAGAAGACTCCAAGACTGCCAAAAAAAAAAAGCATTTGAAAGAAAATTCCAAGAGTTCTGCTAGTTTGGGAAGATCCCCTGGAGAAGGAAATGACAACCCACTCCAGTATTCTTACCTGGGAAATCCCATGGACAGACGAAGGAGCCTGGTGGGCTACAGTCCATGGGGTCGCAAAAGAGTCAGACACACCTTAGCAACTAAAAACAGCAAGCAAGAGTCCTAGCATAGTTAATTTACAAGTTCATTGTAACAGGTGGCTCACGCTCTAAGACCATGTTGTGTAATATGGGCAACTGGCTATCCAACAAAGCCATGAAGCCTTCGAAACTGCTTTGCCCCATGGAGACCAAGCACCCTGCGTTAAAAGACAAGCCTTTGGAGTTTTTCAAAAGAAGAAAAAAAAAAGTGAACTGAAGAACAGAGCAATTATTGAAGGCCACCACTTCATTAAATGTGTCTGAACAGAAAACATCATTCTTAGTGGCTAACCCTATTGCTAAAGCTAAGCCCTTTACTGTTGGTGAAGAGGTGATCCTTCCTGCTGCTGAGGACATTTGTCATGAACTTTTAGGAGAGGCTGCAGTTCAAAAGGTGGCATGTGTTCCTTTTTTGGCTAGTGCCATAACTAGAAGATACCATAATTAGGCTTCCCTGGTGGCTTAGACAGTAAAGAATCCGCCTGCAATGCAGGCGACCCAGGTTCCATCCCTGGGTCAAGGAGCTCCCCTTCAGAAGGGAATGAATGGCTGCCCACTCCAGGATTCTTGCCTGGAGAATTCCATGGACAGAGGAGCCTGGCGAGCTACCGTCCACGGGGTCATAAAGAGTCAGACACGACTGAGTGATTGGCACTTTGACTTTTCACTTTCATAACTAACTGATGAAATAGAGAATGTTGAGGCACAGTTGTTAGGATTAACAAATCGACACAGTACGCAATCCAGGTTGACTAATCCACCAGTGTGACAAGGCAGCAGTGTGTGTTCTGTGTTTTTCATGAGAATATGTTACCTGCACTTGTGTTGCCAACCAACACCACAAGTCTGAGTGCTTACGTATCAGCTCACTGCGTCGGTATATGCATGGACTGAAGGGCTGCCGTGACTAAAAGGCTTTCTGCTTTCACTTCTTGAGTCAAAGAGGTCACTTCTGAGTGCGAGTCTACACGCTGTGTCATCCATAAAGAAATGCTGCTAGCCGAAAATGTCACCTGAACTTAACATTTTGTATGATGTGATTAAAATTATCAACCACATTAAAGCACACGGCCTTAACGCACATCTGTTCGAGCAGCTTTGTGAAGAGACAGACACAGAGCACAAGCATCTCTTCTACACAGAAGGGAGATGCTTTCTAATGGCAGATCACCAAGACTTCCCTGGTTGTGCAGTGGATAGGAATCCACCTTCTAATGCAGGGGACATGGGTTCAGTCCCTAGTCCAGGAAGATTCCACATGCCAAGGAGCAACTTAGCCCATGTACCACAGTTACTGAGCCCTCAGCTGCAACTGCTCTAGCCTGTGCGCCTAGAGCCTGTGCTCTGCAATGAGAAGCCTGCACACTGCAATGAAGGGTAGTCCCTGCTCGCCGCCACAAGAGGAAGCCCGCACAAAGCAACGAAGACCCAACACAGCCAAAAATAATAAAAATAAATTACATAAAAGTAGATCCCTAGCCAGAGCTTTTGAGTTATGGGAGCTGCTCTAGAGATTTCTTTTAGAAAAACAAGTCATCACTGGCAGCATATTCCAGTGACAGAATGGGTTGCAAAACTTGCTTATTTGTGTGACATCTTCAACCTGCTCAGCGAACTCAATCTGTCAGGGGCAAACAACTAAGTTCAAGTCAGCAGATAAAGTGGCCCCATCCAAACCCACACCAGCACCATGGGGGCAACAAGTGAACACTGGGGATTTTTGACATGTTTCAAAGGTTAGCAGAGATTTTGAAAGGGACTGAGCCAGGGCCTACTTTCTCCCAGCTGATGAATGATCACCTACCGCAGCTTTCAAGAGTTTGAGCACTACTTCCCAACCACAGGAGACCCCCTAAACTGGGAAGGGATGGATCCTCAACCCATTTGTGGAAAAGCCAGGTGAATTGACTTTGTCCATGGTAGAAAAGGATCAACTGCTTGGGATCAAAAATGACCGTAGCCTTAAAAGTATGTTTGAGATCATTTCAAATTTCTGTATGTTCTGGAGGGACCTTCCTGGTGACTCAGATGGCAAAGAATCTGATCCCTGGAGAAAGAAATGGCAACCCACCCCAGGATTCTTGTCTGGAAATTCCATGGACCGAGGAGCCTGGTGGGCTACAGTCCATGAGGTCACAAAGAGTCAGACACAACTGAGCGACTTAACACTTGCAGGCTTGGTGGCGCTAGTAGTAAAGAACCTGCCTCCAATGCAGGAGACATAAGAGGTACCAGTTCGATCCCTGGGTCAGGAAGATCCTCTGGAGGAGGGCTTGGTAACCCACTCCAGTCTTCCTGCCTGGAGGATCCCATGGACAATGTGGTCCCTAGTCCATAAGGTCCGACACAACTGAAAAGACTTAGCACGCACACATGTTCTGGATTAAAGTCAAAGCAGAATATCCTGCGATTGCCACAAAAGCACTGAAAAACCTGCTTCCATTTCCACTTCCATTCCATCTCATCTTTGTGAAGCGGGGCTTTCTGCAGTGACAGCAACCAGAATGAGATTCCAGAGTCGACTGGACATAAGCCGACTTCAGGTGTCATTGTCTTCCGTCACCCCCAGGCGGGACCTTCCATTTGCAGGAAAACAAGCTCGGGGCTCTCAATGGTTTGCATTATGATGAGTTGTATATTTCATTATGAACCACAATGGAATCATGGAATAAAGTGCACAGTAAATGTAACGCTCTCCAATCATCCTGAAACCATACCCCTGCTCCGACCCACCCCCACCCCCCCATTCATGGGAAAATTGTCTTCCAGAAAACCGGTCCCTGGTGACAAAGATTGAGGACTGCTGTGTTCAGTCAGTTTCAGTCGCTCAAGTTGTGTGCAACTCTTTGTGACCCCATGGACTGCACCTTCCCTGTCCATCACCAACTCCGGGAGCTTGGTCAAACTCGTGTCCATCGAGTTGGTGATGCCATCCAACTATCTCATCTTCTGGTGTCCCCTTCACCTCCCGCCTCTACTCTTTCCCAGCAACAGGGTCTTTTCCAGTGAATCAGTTCTTCGCATCAGGTGGCCAAAGTATTGGGGTTTCAGCTTCAGCATCAGTCCTTCCAGTGAATATTCAGG
>SJYA01007818.1:0-18569 GCA_006410615.1 Neotragus moschatus | reverse complement strand
GATTCTCCAGGCAAGAACACTGGAGTGGGTTGCCATTTCCTTCTCCAATGCATGAACGTGGAAAGTGAAGGTGAAATCACTCAACTGTGTCATACTCTTCGTGACCCCATGGACTGTAGCCTACCAGGCTCCTCCTTCCATGGGATTTTCCATGCAAAAGTACTGGAGTGAGTTTCCATTGCTTTCTCCAATAATAGGTATGGGGAAGTACAAACAAAAAGGGCTTGAGAACAAAGAAAGAAATGAAGAAAGTCAACTGCAAAGATGCATCTGCATGGTTAATGATGTTCTGGTCACAAAGGTATTTTTAGGACACATAAAATTCTAAACTTTATGCTAAAAGTGATAAAAAGGCATTAGTGTGTTTTAAGTATGAAAAAAATGTGATTAGATTTGCATTTCACAATAATTGTTATTCTAATTCTATTAGAAGAGGAAAGTTAGAACAGGAGAATGTCTAAGGCAAGACACTTAGAAGCCTGTTGATTGGTATTTGAATTCAATCAGATATCCAGGTGAATAGGATGGGTAAATAATGAGGAGGAGACTTGGGGCCATTGATAAGATTTTGTTAAAATTATAGACCATAGTTAGGGAAGTGAAGAGATGACCAAACTATAAGAAAAAGTAGAATGATTCATCTGGTGGAAATTGTCATGTTATGAAAGAATATATTTGATGAAAGTACTGAAGTATTTAAAGTGGAAAAACCGACATTATCTCACTCAGTGATTTCAGAAATAGATTTTCAGGTGATGGCAAGGTAGGTGGAGAAAGGTGCTGAAGAGTGTGCAGAGGGGAAAATTTTTGGAGATGTATGGGTTATAAAGTAGGGAGGCCATGATATCAAGTGGATAATAAAACTTTTTGATGTGCAAAGGAAAACTGGAACCAAATGACAAGTCTTCAAGGGTGGGGGGGAATGTAGCTAGTTAGTGGAAAATCAACAGAAATAAAGATAGAACAAATAAGAAGCTGGATCTCACTAAATAGCATAAAAGGCAGAGATTTTTATACATATAATTTCATAAAAATATGAAGTAGCAAAATCACTGAGGATCAAGGAGGTCTTTTTTAACTATTCAGACTTAAATAGGATGAGTGATTGAGAAAAGTGAAAGCTAACAGTGACAGATTTCAATTAGGTTCAAAGAAAGGAAGGTTTAATGAAATGTTTGAAAGTGTAGTGGCAGGGTCCTTTCCAACCTGGACATGGCAGAACAGCTCCTGCCGAGAAGGGTGGTGAGAAGGGCCTTCCTGCCATCAGTGAGGTGGGGACCAGAAAATTTACCATCAGTATCCCCAAGAACGTCCATGGAGTGAGCTTCCAGTGTGCCCCTTGCACACTCAAAGAAATTTGGAAAGTTGCCATGAAAGAGATGGGACTGTTCAGTTCGGTTCAGTTGGTGCGCAATAGCACCAGGCTGGGTTAATGGAATAAGAAAAATCTCCTAGGCACCTGTATGTAATTGTCCAGAAATGAAGATGACGATTCAGCAAACTTATTTACCTATGTACATGTCACCAATTTAAAAATGCTAAAGACAGTCAATGTGGATGAGAACCAACTACTAAATGCGAGTAAAATTATAGAATTGCACCACAAAAAAAGTGTAGAGGGTATTGTTAATCATATACATAAGGTCTTAAAAATCATAATGAGAAGTCTAGAAGGATTTCGAAAACTGGGTTTTGAGTGAATTTGCATCAATACAATATGGAAATAACTTGAAGGAAAAAGTTATCCAAGGAATTTGCATATTGAATGGTTTAAAAGAAACATAAGGAAATATGTGTTATATTTTGCTTTCACAAGCTTGTGAGAGAATTATTTCCAGTTTGAAGTATGTTAAATTATTTAAGTCATTTTAAAACTCAGTTCTATGCAATGTAATGTGCAGACTCCAATTAATATTGTTTATAATCCTGAAAGGTTATTAGGATCTTTTTTGTCATATATTTAGCAAAACTCAAAAAGTTTTTATTCAGTTTGCTAAACCACTATATTTAATGGAAACCCACAAGTTATTTTAATCTGAGAAGATAGCAATACCTTCTTATAGCATCTGTTGAAGCTTAGATCTAAACTAAATTCATCACAGGGTTTTTCTTTTTTTTATGGGGGTGAGGGGGGAGGGATAGCGAGATCAATATTTCTTTTCTTATAAATCTATGAAAAAGTTTTGTCAAGTGCTCTTAGTTTTTAAACCTTGCTCTAGAAATGAAGCGGTTTGCTATTTTTTTTTTTTGTAAATTATAGTGAATACACTTTTTCAGTTCATACTTTGAATTCTTATTTTGTTAGTAAATAAGCCTTTATCGAGGCACTGCTACATATGTAACAAGTGAAGGGCTTTGGGAATAATGATAAGCATATACCCTCTTGGAGAGTAAAGCTTCATTGGCTTTGCCTGATCCATACACATTTATTGGTTTAAAAGCAACATGCTGCATTATGAAAAGTTAGTCATGTGCTACAGATTATATGCCATTCTTGAAAAGCAGTGAATGCTGAATCACATAATCAAAGTAGACATTTTAGGAAGGAAAATTTGAGAATGATTTTTAAATGATATTTACAGCTCTTTTTGAAAAACAGAACATCTTCATGAGAATATCTCTTGTGTTCACATTGAGTTGCAATAACATTCTTTGGTTATAAACACAAGCTTAGTAAGAAACTTAGGTGAATAACGTTTTTATGGCGACCAGGTTGAGACCTCAGTTTATATATCTGCTCTATTTTTATCAGCTTGTTAACTTTTGGCAGCTTCATTCTGTATGAAAATGGGGGTAATAACTCGCTAGTGTAAATACAAGAATTAAATACTGTGCATTATTATTAAATGTATGTTAACAAACACATTGCTGAGAATATGAAGATGTGATTCTCATCTCCAGAGCCCGAGGGGCAGCAACACTTTCCACTGTTGTTTGTATTCCAAGTGTGTGTGCTGTTGAATAACTATGTAAAGCAAACTGTCACAGCTGCTTGAAAAAGCCAATGGTGGGAACCATTTTACTGCAAAATCAAGAAGCTGATACCGCTTAATTTGGTTTTATTCATGAACACCTGTTATAAATATATGTTACCTGCACTATTGCGTCTAAAAATATGGAACACCATATGTGAAATACATGAGGAAGTATAAGAGATTGGAAAACAAATGGAGACACTAAAATGATGGCATGATTTCTTCATTTCTTCTGTTTCCCAGCTTAGGATAGAAAAAAGGTTATTCAGTTTTGTTAACACACACCAAAATATGATGTGTCCCTAAATTGCACTCTTAAGTGTAGGGGCGACAGGAATGACTACATTTCTGAGTTACACTTACACCAGTAAAAATTGATATCTAAAGTCAGACACCAGTTAAATCAATTTCTTAAATATTTGGTGTCTTCATACAACATTTAAAGATTATTGCTTTAACTGTAGTAACTTCTGATAAGTTCAAGATGCTGTTTATCAAAAATAAAATAAAGAAGTTCCTCATATTCTGAATCAAAATCCAAAATTTTAGCCATAATATTAAAAGATGCTTGCTCCTTGGAAAAATAGCCATGACTATCCCAGACAGTGCATTAAAAAGCAGAGACATCTCTTTGCTAACAAAGGTCCATATTGTCAAAGCCATGGTTTTATCAGTAGTCAAGTATGGGTGTGAGAGTTTGATCATAAGAAGACTGAGCGTCAAAAGAACCGATACTATTGAACTGTGGTGCTAGAGAAGACTTTTTGAGAGTCCCTTGGACAGCAAGGAGATCAAACCAGTCAACCTAAAAGAAATCAACCCTAAATCTTCATCAGAAGAACTGAAACTGAAGCNAAGTATGGGTGTGAGAGTTTGATCATAAGAAGACTGAGCGTCAAAAGAACCGATACTATTGAACTGTGGTGCTAGAGAAGACTTTTTGAGAGTCCCTTGGACAGCAAGGAGATCAAACCAGTCAACCTAAAAGAAATCAACCCTAAATCTTCATCAGAAGAACTGAAACTGAAGCTCCAATACTTTGGCCACCTGACGTGAAGAGCTGACTCATTGGAAAAGACCCTGATGCTGGGAAAGATTGAGGGCAGGAGGAGAAGTGGACGACAGAGGATGAGATGGTTGGATGTCATCACCGACTGAATAGACATGAGTTTAAGCAAACTTCAGGAGATATTGAAGGACAGGAATGCCTGACATGCTATAATCCAAGGGGTCACAAAGAGTCAGACACAACTTAGTGACTGAACAACAACAAATATAAATGTTCTTTGTCCTCATTGTAAAGTTTACGTGACATATACCTGATCTGCTACTAAGGGTTTAGTTAGGCTGCAGAGTAGAAGGGCTGCTTGTTAGCTGCCCAGTTTCAGCCTCAGAGTCTGCAGAAATTTGCTATGGCCCACCCAATCTGCACTAAATATCTTCGTGTGCCAATGGAGAAACCTGTAAAATTGTATTTTTCTCTTCCAAGAAAAGAGCAATCTTTCTCTGGAGTCATATTTCTTTACAATGGCCATATAGTAGATTGTGGGTGAAAGGCCTCTCTTGTAACTGCAGAGATTTATAGCTTGACCACTTTTGGGTGGACACTAGAGTTCTTACCATGGTGCAGTGGTAAAGAAACTACCTGCCAATGCAGAAGAAGTAAGAAATGTGTTTGATCCCTGGGTAGGGTAGATGGCCTGGAGAAGGAAATTGCAACCCACTTTAGTATTCTTACCTGGAAAATTCCATGGACAGAAGAGTCTGATGAGCTACAGTCCACAGGGTCGCAATGAGTCAGACAGGACTGAGCATGCTCGCAGGCAGGAAAGCTCTTACCTTCTCTGCAACACACCAGTTGGACTTATCACAAAAGAGCAAACCTCATGGACAATCTCTTGGAAACATAGGAACAGACTCTATGTGCTCTCCTACATCCTGTTTCCATTGTATAATCTTGTGAATACCTGCAGACACATGACTTTGCCAATTCTTTCAATTTATGTCATTACTTTTATTCAGTAAATTCTGAATTCAGGACTTTCCTGGTGGTCGGATGGCTAAGACTCTGTGTTTCCAATGCAGGGGGCCCAGTTTTGATCCCTGGTCAGAGAACTAGATCCTGCATGCTGCAACTAAAGAGCCTGCCTGCCACAAGAAATGTCAAAATTCCTCATGCTGAAGGTCACAAGGAAGATTGAAGGTCTCACTTGCCACAACTGACTCAGCCCAGCCAAATAAATAAATAAATATTTAAAAAGAGAGAAATTCTGAATTAAATAGCCTTTCCTGCTTTTAAACATTTTCAAATGTTTTAACATTTTTACATGAAAGTCATCTTATATTTGTTGTACAAATTTTATGTGCCAATAGAAAAATATAAGTACATGAATTCCTAGCCCAGAACTATTTCTCAGTACTCTTCTTTGTATTACTTTGTTTTTTCATTCTGCTGCTGCTGCTGCTGCTGCAAAGTCGCTTCAGTCGTGTCCGACTGTGCGACCCCATAGACAACAGCCCACCAGGCTCCCCCGTCCCTGGGACTCTTCAGGCAAGAACACTGGAGTGGGTTGCCATTTCTTTCTCCACTCTGCAATATATCAGTTAGAAACATCTTAGCTTCTTAAGAAAAAGTCTATGGTATGGGTGTACTATATGATTCATGATTCATATGATTCAAACTTATTTCACAGCATTATACTTACGTCCTTTTTGTTGTTGTTTTCTGTTTTTAGGTCTCCAACCAAGGATCTAACTTATGCACCTCCTTCCCCATGCAGATCCTTAACCACTGGACTGCCAGGGAATCCCCCTTTAATTCCTTTGTTAAAGCCACAACATGTTATATACTTTTGTTTACATTTGTAAACTTATGTGACTATTATATGCTTTTATATATGATTAAAAAATTATTTGGACACCACAAAGTGTGACTAAAGCTTTCACTTTCAAAACATTATTCTAGTTTTTAGATTTCAAAAATATGGAGCCATTATGTACTAATTACTTTCAATAGAACCAGAAACAATAGAATATATAAAAATATTTTATTTAAGTGTAGGATTCAGACTTTGCGTATATGATATTCTTTTATATCATGATAAAGTATGTAATAAATTTATGTTTTACTGTCATATAAAGAACTGGAAAGTAAAGTAAGCTTTAAACAAACTGATAAAAATCTGGAAGTACATGATTTCTGGACCCTTGTGACGGGGTTATTTTGTCTCAATTTTCATACTCTCTGAAGTTAAAAGTGAATTATTATCAACTAAGAAGAAAACAATTATTCACAGTTGGGCTCAGTCCCTTTACAGTACTCTTTAGGTTGTAGTGTTCAGAAAGGGAAATGATTACATGCCATAGGACATGACAATCTTTCCTAGTAACTGTTGTTTTCTTATGCCAATATTATTATAATGTAGGAAAGACTAATTAAACTGTATCTCAATAATTTCAGCATGATAATTCAACTTCAATATAGGAAATTAAGCTAAATATAAAAAGTAAAGGAACACATCTTATCTTAATAATTAGCCATGCATTTGATAGAACTAGCTCAGGGAAAATTTGTAAATGGAGTGGAATTTGTGAAATAAGTGAATATTTTTGTAAAATAAGTTTGGTTTGGAATTTCCCATAATCTCCATTCTAATGTTTTTATCTAGATGTTCATTTACATCTTGAGGCCCTTCTGCTTAGGCTTTATTCTCCCAGGATTTACATCCATTTTCTATTTATCCTGAAGATTTTTTTAGTGCCGTTCGCTAGATAATATTATCGACTTTACAGAGACTCTGAAAGAGTCTAGGGGATATTAGGAGTCACCAGAAAATACTTCCAGGGTGAATATCAAGTCAAAACTATTTTTACAAGACAAGATTTTTTTGTTGTTGAGTTTTCCAAAGGATACATGATTGATTTTTAGAAGAGTTTGAATGAAGAGTTGATATGATAATCCAGTTATCTTTTATTAACCCATGTCTTAAAGACATTTACAAAACTGCAGGCAATGATACTCTTCACATCAATTCTTTTTGTTTGGGAAAATACAGTTGACCCTTGAACCACACAAGTTAGGGATGTCCACTGTCTGAGCAGTCAAAACTCTCTGTGCAACTTTGCAGTTGATTTTCCATATCTGCAGTTTCTCATCTGAGGATTCAACCAACCACCAACTGTAACGAAGCATTTAGTATTCAAAAGATTCTTCAAAAAAAGACCCTCACGGTTCAAACCTGTGTTGCTCAAGTGTCACCTGCATGCTTGTGGTGCAAGCACCCAATAATTGGCTTGTTTGCTTGCAATATAATGCCTGGCATTAAGCTTTTGATTGTCAAAGCATCCATTGCAAAGATATCCATCTGCAATGAATATATTACCAACTATACAACTAGACAAAGTGCCTCGTTGCCCAATCATAAATTTCCCCTTTTGGAAAGTCCTGGTTAATCTAGGTAATTGACTGCTTCAGTGACCCTACTTTTCTCTTCCTATACTTTAATTCGTATGCTTATGTTATAAATTTGGCAATAAAGGATGGACCTGCTAAACCCTTGGCACCTCAACTTTTACACCCATAAAGACAGAACTCCAGGGCTACTCTCATTCTCCCTATGACCTCAGTGTGTGTCCCTGGGTGTGTATGTTTGAGAATTCTGAGTAATAAATCTTGCTTTTCAAAGTTTTTTAATGATGGTTGCTAGTGGGCCTCTTGTATTCATCAGGACTACAAGAACTGATCCAGCCACAATATTAGCTCTGGTTGGGAAACTGCCTGTTTGGGCCCTACAAGTAGTACAAACCCAGGAGAGTGTTTCAGGCATTCCTACTCCATAGTTTCACTATCAGAATGGTAAGACCAATGTAAAACACGTTTTTCATTACAAAATGGAATTGATGTTAATAAGGGGATCTTTTATTATTGCTTTTGGTAAGCTAATCAGTGTATGTTTATGAGACAAAAGTTTCCTGGAGTCCTTAGTAAGTTTTAAGAATGCGAAGGGGTCCTGAAGCTAAAAGTTTGAGAATCACATGTGTTAGACAGTCTGAAACACTGAGTAGTGACAAGTGAATTAACATTTCCAATAATAAATCTGTATTTTACAGGAGCTTTCTAGAATACTGATGTTTTTACCCCAATGTAATAAACAAGTATGACTTTTTAAAAAATATAAATTAGGGTAAGGTATTAAAACATTTTTATATTAATACATTTATAATTGGGGCAAGGTATTAAAACATAGAACTTCCCTTGTGGCTCAGATGGTAAAGCATCTGCCTACAATATCAGGAGACCCGGGTTTGATCCCTGGGTTTGGAAAATCCACTGGAGAAGGAAATGACAATCCACTCCAGTACTCTTGCCTAGAAAATCCCATGGATGGAGGAGCCTGGTAAGCTACAGTCCACAGAATTGCAAGAAATCAGACATGACTGAGTGACTTCACTGTCACTTTCATTAAAACATTTTATTGTTACAGTGGGGGAAAAAGGTGATAAGGAAATAAAATTCTCATTCTGTAGAGGACTATGTTTACTTTTGTGGGGATGATAGTGACAGATTTTCAGATTATGAATGCAGCTTACTGACTCTACCATGATAAGGGTTTTGCACTTTAAAAGTAGAGCAGGTAGCAGATGGAACCCCATGTGTCTCAAACCATTTTCTGAACTTGTGAATTTTTTTTTCTGTTCCTAAAGGATCACTATAATTACATATGCTATTTTGGTTAGTTCTATGAGAAAAAAAATTGCAAGTTACATCAAAAAATCTTGTTCTAATTTTGTTCAGTTAGCTATTAAAACCCTATGACATTCCTAATATCTGTATACTCACATTTTTAAGTAATTAACTTTTTTCTTTATGTCCGAACATTTTTCTTGAACTTAAATATTATATCAGTTGAAGTGTAAAAACATAAATATCCAATTTAGTTATATTGAATTTTTGTTGAAAATCATGCTGATTATTCATTGAAAATGGCCTTTGAACTGCCCAGATGGAAATATCTAAACACAACATAAACAGGAGAAAAAAGAACATTAGATGAAAATACTAAGAGGATATTTATACAAATAGCATAAATGTTGAAAATTTTAGTTGAAATATGGTTAGCTCGTTTTTGCTCAATATTTTTATTTATTTTAATATAGCATGCAAATAATTCATACAAATTGCCAATGTATTTTGTTTGGCACATTTGGCCCAAATAAAATTAAAATAGCTGAAAATTTATGCAAGTTTAAAGCTATTTTAAATTTATTTATTTCAATATGTTATGTATGTTATATTACATTTAACTGATATATACATATCATATATATATCTATGCTGAAACATAAGAAGAATTAAAATGAAGTATTCTGATTTTTTAAGGGAATAAGGTAATATATTCAGTCAGTTTTCCCAAATATTTGTTCAGATAAAGTGTTCACATGGAATTTCACACATTCAGCTAAAGAATATTTTTATGAAATAATTTTGGGAAAACATTGCATACTTGACCTCTCTTGGAGATGTATAATGTACAATGGCTTTTTAAATACTCAGAAGTGTTCCAGTAAAGATACATGCATTTTTGTGTGTGTGTGTGTGTATGTGTGTCTTTGTATAATTTGACTTGGAAATATTTGTTTTGGAACATCAGTTTATAATGATAGCTTTAAACGTCTAAGAAAACTGAATTGGAAATGCTATTTGAAATTATTTCAGTTGCTTTTAATTTCTGTGAAACAAATTCACCATTTCTAAATTTCTTCTTCCTGGAAATTAAAAAGGAAAAATTGTTTACCTTGTTTAAACAAGAAAAAAATGGATAAGAATGTTTAATGAGTAACTTTCATCTAGACAAATATAAAGTATATCAGAATTAGAAATATAAAGTTTATGCATTAAGTATTAATCATAGCACTAAAACCTTTGCACTTTTATTGCATTTATTTGTTTTTTACCCAGATAAGTTTAGACACAGACCAGACCAACCTAGACAGCATATTAAAAAGCAGAGACATTACTTTGCCAACAAAGGTCCATCTAGTCAAGGCTACGGTTTTTCCAGTGGTCATGTATGGATGTGAGAGTTGGACTATAAAGAATGCTGAGCACCGAAGAATTGATGCTTTTGAAATGTAGTACTGGAAAAGACTCTTAAGAGTCTGTTGGACTGCAAGGAGATCCAGCGAATCCATCCTAAAGGAGATCAGTCCTGGGTGTTCATTGGAAGGACTGATGTTGAAGCTGAAACATCAATTTGGCCACCTGATGCAGAGTTGACTTATTGGAAAAGACCCTCATGCTGGGGCAGATTGGGGGCAGGAGGAGAAGGGGATAACAGAGGATGAGATGGCTGGATGGCATCAACAACTTGATGGACATGGGTTTGGGTAAACTCTGGGAGTTGGTGATGGACAGGGAGGCCTGGCTTGCTAAGGTTCATGGGGTCGCAAAGAGTCAGGCACGACTGACGAACTGAACTGAACCCAGATAAGTTTAGATACAGAACCCATTCACATTCATATTCTATATCTAGGTATCCTTTCAAAAGCTGAAATGCTGTTACTTGTTTTGATATTATATTTCTGTTATCTCTTAGAGATGGATTTATAGGATCAATTTAAATTTTCAAAGTGGTAAATGTATATAAGTAGATAATTAGTGATGGGAGCTGAGTTAAAAATGCTTTATAAGTACAGCTGACCTTTGAAGAACCCCAGGGTTAGGGGTGCCCATCTTCTGCAGTGTTGAAATTATATATATAACGTTTGACTCCTATAAAACTTAAATATTAATAGCCTAGTGTTGACTTGAAGCCTTATTAATAGCATAGAGTAAATTAATAGATATTTTTCATTTTTAATGTTTTATATGTTGTTTATATGTCCATTCTGAAGGAGATCAGCCCTGGAATTTCTTTGGAAAGAATGATGCTAAAGCTGAAACTCCAGTATTTTGGCCACCTCATATGAAGAGTTGACTCATTGGAAAAGACTCTGATACTGGGAAGGATTGGGCACAGCAAAAGAAGGGAACGACACAGGATGAGATGGCTGGATGGCATCACTGACTCAACGGACGTGAGTCTGAGTGGACTCCGGGAGATGGTGATGGACAGGGAGGCCTGGTGTGCTGCAATTCATGGGGTTGCAAAGAGTTGGACACAACTGAGCGACTGAACTGAACTGAACTGAACTGATATGTAACTATTAATAGCCTAGTATATGTAACTATTGATAGCCTAGTATATGTGAAGAAAACTGAGCACTGAATAATTTATACTTTTGAACTGTGGTGTTGGAAAAGACTCTTGAGAATTCCTTGGACTGCAAGGAGATCTAACCAGCCATCCTAAAGATCAGTCCTGGGTGTTCATTGGAAGGACTGATGTTGAAGCTGAAACATCAATTTGGCCACCTGATGCAGAGTTGACTTATTGGAAAAGACCCTCATGCTGGGGCAGATTGGGGGCAGGAGGAGAAGGGGATAACAGAGGATGAGATGGCTGGATGGCATCAACAACTTGATGGACATGGGTTTGGGTAAACTCTGGGAGTTGGTGATGGACAGGGAGGCCTGGCTTGCTAAGGTTCATGGGGTCGCAAAGAGTCAGGCACGACTGACGAACTGAACTGAACCCAGATAAGTTTAGATACAGAACCCATTCACATTCATATTCTATATCTAGGTATCCTTTCAAAAGCTGAAATGCTGTTACTTGTTTTGATATTATATTTCTGTTATCTCTTAGAGATGGATTTATAGGATCAATTTAAATTTTCAAAGTGGTAAATGTATATAAGTAGATAATTAGTGATGGGAGCTGAGTTAAAAATGCTTTATAAGTACAGCTGACCTTTGAAGAACCCCAGGGTTAGGGGTGCCCATCTTCTGCAGTGTTGAAATTATATATATAACGTTTGACTCCTATAAAACTTAAATATTAATAGCCTAGTGTTGACTTGAAGCCTTATTAATAGCATAGAGTAAATTAATAGATATTTTTCATTTTTAATGTTTTATATGTTGTTTATATGTCCATTCTGAAGGAGATCAGCCCTGGAATTTCTTTGGAAAGAATGATGCTAAAGCTGAAACTCCAGTATTTTGGCCACCTCATATGAAGAGTTGACTCATTGGAAAAGACTCTGATACTGGGAAGGATTGGGCACAGCAAAAGAAGGGAACGACACAGGATGAGATGGCTGGATGGCATCACTGACTCAACGGACGTGAGTCTGAGTGGACTCCGGGAGATGGTGATGGACAGGGAGGCCTGGTGTGCTGCAATTCATGGGGTTGCAAAGAGTTGGACACAAGTGAGCGACTGAACTGAACTGAACTGAACTGATATGTAACTATTAATAGCCTAGTATATGTAACTATTGATAGCCTAGTATATGTGAAGAAAACTGAGCACTGAATAATTTATACTTTTGAACTGTGGTGTTGGAAAAGACTCTTGAGAATTCCTTGGACTGCAAGGAGATCTAACCAGCCATCCTAAAGATCAGTCCTGGGTGTTCATTGGAAGGACTGATGTTGAAGCTGAAACTCCAGTACTTTGGCCACCTCATGCGAAGAGTTGACTCATTGGAAAAGACTTTGATGCTGGGAGGGATTGGGGGCAGGAGGAGAAGGGGATGACAGAGGATGAGATGGCTGGATGGCATCGCTGACTCGATGGACATGAGTTTGAGTGAACTCCGGTGGCTGGTGATGGACAGGGAGGCCTGGTGTGCTGCGATTCATGGGGTCGCAGAGTTGGACATGACTGAGCAACTGAAATGAACTGATATGTAACTATTAATAGCCTAGTGTTGTCTTACTAATAGCATAAATTAATAGACATTTTTTATTTTTATCTTTTGTATGTTGTTTTCTTATCATAGAGTTAGAGAAAATAAAATGTTAATAAGAAAATCATAAGGAAAATATATTTATAGTTCTGTACAATATATACTGGCACCACAATTTCCTTTCTCTGTTTACAAGATGAATCATTTCTCTCTCAATATCTACCTTAATAGTGTCTTATATGATACAGAACACTGTAGATATCACATATCACTAACACTAGCCATCAAAAATGAAAAGATATTGTGATAAGTAAAAAATTAAGATATTTCTTTATTTACAGGTAGAAATATTTACACACTGACAATGAAGAAGATGTAATATGATTTTTTTATGATAGCCTACTATAATCAGTGTGATTGCTTCATAGTAGCCTTGTCTATACACTAATGAATGCATCATTATATAATTTTTTTTTATGGCATACAGTGTTGCAGTGATATTCATGATACAGTATTGGAAGCACTGTTACATTAAAAAGAACACCTATGTTACCTATGATGATAAACTGATATGCAGATTTTCAATTACAAAAGAGAAACATACTGTAGAGTAATGCAATTCTTTGAATTCTAAATAATAAAACAGCAAGAAATGAACACATTATTAATTTTATAGTAAATATCACTGACCTTAGGCCTATGTAATTCTTGCACACTGTGTTTTAAATAACAGCTACTGAGGCAATGATGATGCTGAGGGCACAAAAATGTCTCGTACATTTTGTGCCTTAATGCTGGATTTTCACATGAAGACACACATAAGCATGACACATTTCTGTACAACATGGTGGATTCATTGAGTAGAACTGTGTCATCATTAAAGTCTTCATCCTCATTATCTCCAAACTGAGTAGGCTGAGGAGGAGAGAGAGGAGGGGTTGATCTTTTTGAAGGATGCAGAGGAGAAGGCGGAAAAGGCAAGCATACCCAGTGTAATCACAGAAAATGTTTCTTCATGCCCGCATGTTAAGTCGCCTCAGTCATGTCCGACTCTGAGACTCCATGGACTGCAGGCCTGCCAGGCTCCTCTGTCCATGGGATTCTCCAGACAAGAATAGTGAAGTGGGGGTGCTGCATCCTTCTCCAAGGGATTGTCCTCACCCAGGAGCTAGCCCACACCTCTTGCATTTCTTGCACTGGCAGGTGGGTTTTTTACTACTGCCCCCTGGGAAGCCAGAAATATTTCTATACAGTACAAATCCTTCCACCAATTACTTTGGTTGCAACACACATATCATAGAAGAGTACCGGTCATAAAAGAAGTTAAAAGCAATCTCAAATAATGTTAACCCTTTTGCCTTTTGTCTAATATCCATTTGCTTTCTGTTAAGTACTGCTTCTTCTATGTCATTTTCCTCTTTGTCATTGGTTTGGAAGTGCTCAGCTCCATCAAGTAGTCTTCTGTTTATTCCTCTGGTAGGGTATCTCTTAGTTTTTTAATTTCCTCAAGATCCACATTTTGAAACTCTACACCTCGTGCCTTATTGTTTTTCGCAATGTCCCTAAGTCTTTCACAATTTATTAATTGACTCTGTAGTGAATTATGTGAAGTCATGAACAGCACCGCAAAGTTTTGTCAACAAGAATTTAGTATCTCAAGCTTGATGACTTTCACAGTTTTTTTCTATAACAATAATGGCATCTTCAATGGTGTAGTCCTTCCAAGCTTTCATAGGGTTCTACCTATTGGGAGTTCTTTTCCTTAGAGTCTATAATCTTTTTCTTAGAGTATCACGTGTAATGAGCCATAAAGTCCCTTGTGAAGCAGAATTTTACAAAGTTGTGTTTCAGGGCAAGGGGACCACTTTGATGCCTTCAGGTTTTAACTCATGGGATTCTGGGTGGCCATGGACATTGTCCAACATAAAAAGAATTTTCAAAGGCATTTCTTGACAGGCAAGGTACTTCCTGACATCAGGGACAAAGCAGTGATGAGACTAATGTTCTCCTTGTTCAGGCATTGGCAACCCACTCCACTATTCTTGCCTGGAGGATCCCATAGACCTAGGAGCCTGGTGGGCTATGGTCCATGGTGTCGCAAAGAGTTGGACACATGATTTAGTATGCATGCACATACAACCAAAAGACAGGCAGCTGGTGTTATCATTTCCCTTCAAGAACTGAAAGTTAGCAGCTTTACAGACAAGGGCAATTTTTATCATATACTGGATTGTCTTTGCTCAAAACTCTAGATTTGCCTTCCTTCTTTAAATCATGGTGTTTGTTCACATCTCATCTTTACTAATAAATGTACTTTGTGACATTTTTCTCTCTGGATAGGGCAATTTCCTCTATGTTAAAAACCTGTTCATGTAGATAGCTTTCCTCCTCAATGATGTCTTTAATGGTGTCTGTGAACTCATCTGCTACTTCTTGGTCAGCAGAAGCTGCTTCTCCTATTACCTTGACATTTTTATAGTCAAACATCTTTCTCAAATTATCAGTTATCCTTTGCTGGCATTAAATTTCCCAGCATCATATATTTCATTCCATTTTCTGGTAAGTTGTCATATAATGATTTTGATTCTTCTTAAATCATATTAGAGTCAATAGATATGCCTTTCTTACGACAACCCTCAATCCACATAAAGGTTGCATTTTTCAATACAAGGCAAAAAGATGTTTTCCAAAAAGCGCAAGGCTTTTGTGTCTGCTGCTATAGATGCAGTGAAGTCTCCACATATTTCCTTTTCTTGGTTTACAATGGTCATTATAGTGGATTTATTTTTCTTGAAATGGTGGCAAACCACAGCTGCTACAGCTGTAGACCCCGATCTATGGTACATTTCAAGCAATCAAACATTTTCTTGCAATGTTGTGACTTTTTTCTGCTTCTTGGGAGCACTTTCAACATTCCTAGTGGCAATTCACATGGGTTCTGTGTTGTTAGTCAAGGTTTATACTATTGCACTGAACACAATGAAAAATACAAGAGAACTGAAAGAGATCATTTCTTACTTCCATATGCAACTTACTGGTGAGACAAACTCCCCACTTAAGCTCACCACAGTAGCAACAGGAGGTGGCTATGCAATTATTACAGTACTGAAGTATATACTACAGTTAATTTTGTGCAATTATGATTTGATACTGCCTTTTTATGCTTGCTTACATTTTTTAGACTGCAAATGGCACAAAGTACAGTTTGTAAGTGTGTGGAAATATGATCAATTTTAACTTTAGATAACAATATATTTGTGTGTATTTTATCGGTTCAGATCAGTTCAGTCTGTTAGTCACGTCTGACTATTTGCAGCCCCACAGCATGCCATGCCTCCTTGTCCATCACCAACTCCTGGAGTTACCTCAAACTCACATCCATCGAGTTGGTGATGCCATCCAGCCATCTCATCCTCTGTCGTCCCCTTCTCTTCCTGCTCCCAATCCCTCCCAGCATCAGAGTCTTTTTCAATGAGTCATCTCTTCACATGAGGTGGCCAAAGTATTGGAGTTTCAGCTTCAGCATCAGTCCTTCCAAAGAACACCCAGGATTGATCTTGATCTCCTTTAGGATGCAGTGGTATTTTTTGTTTTTACTTTTTATTTTTTTAAATATAAATTTATTTATTTTAATGAGAAAATATTGGAGTAGTATTTTATAGTAGTAAGTTATAAATGGGCTTCACTTGTGGCTCAGCTGATAAAGAATTGACCTGTAATGTGGGAGATCTGGGTTCAATCCCTGGTTTGGGATGATCCCGTGGAGAAGGGAAAGGAATTTCATGGACTGGAAGACCATGGAGTCACAAAGAGTAGGACATGATTGAATGCATTATCTGCATATATATCATGCATTTATAGCATACCTAAATTTTTCTTAAATTTTTGATATTTCTAAACCACAGGTTCATCTTCAAGATTTTTTTGTCACAAATGTATTGAATATCCAATATATTAAAAAAAAAACAAACTATGTATAAATAGACCCATGTAGTAAATTTGTGTTTTTCAAAAGTCCACTGTGTTATCATCTCACTTAGCATTTTTGTTCACTGATGGCCAAGATGGTAAAAAGTCTGCCCATAAAGCGAGAGATCATAGTTTGATCCCTGGTTCAGGAACATCCGCTGAAGAAGGGAATGGCTATCTACTTAAGTATTCTTGCCTGGAAAATCACATAGACAGAGTAGCCTGGCAGTCTGTAGTCTATGAGGTGGCAAAGAGTCAGACACACCTGAGCAACTCACACTTTTATTCCACTCCAATCTTTTAAACACAATGTTTAATAGATTCAACATAAAGTCAGAGGAGTCTATAAATCTTTTATCTCATTTATCCACAATTAAAGATATTTTTTTGAAGTCTCATATGATTACTCTATTGCTGTAAAATTTTCCCTTTAGATCTGTTAATATCTGCTTTATGTATTTAGATGCTTCTATGTTGAGTGAATAAACATCTACAAATGTTATATCTTCTTACTGAATTGACCACCTTACCCTTATGTGGTGCCCATCTTTGTCTTATATTACCATTTTTTATTTCAAAGTCTACTTTATCTAATACAAGTGAAGCTTTCTTTTGGTGTCTGTTTGCATGAAACATTCTTTAGTTTTCAGTGTATATCCTTACACCTGAAACAACTCTCTCATAGACAGTATATAGATGAGTATTGCTTTTTATTCATTCAGCCACTCTATGTCTTTTAAATGGAGAATTTAGTGCATTTTCATAGAAAGTGATTATTGAAAGTTATGTATTTTTACCATTTTTTGGACTGTTTTCTGGTTCATTTCCAGGGTATCTCTGTTTCTTTTCTTCTTTTGCTCTCTGTCCTTGTGGTTTGATGACTTTGAGTGTTATACTTAGATTCCAGTCTCATTATTTTTTATGCATCTATCAAAGATTTTTGCTTTGTGCTTACCATTAGAGTTACTTATATTAGCCTATATGTGTATATAAATATACAAATATTTGAGTTTATTTGCAAGATACTAATCTTTCTTCATTAAATTCTTTTTCATTATGTGATATCTTATTTCCTACTTTCTGCTTATGATGCTTTTAAAAAAATTAATTTCACATACAAAATGATACGCAATTAATGTATAAAACTTGGTGAACTTGGAGATAAATGTGTATGTATATGCACCATAAAGCCATTACCACAGTCTATGCCATAATCCTACTCATTACTTCTAAAAGTTACTGCTGCCCTCTTCTCTGTTATTATTATTATTGTGGTTATTTTGTCATAAGAACACAGAACATAAGATTTACCTACATCACAAATTTTTAAGTATATGATGCAATATCATTAATTATATGAGTTGTGCTGTACAGAGGGTCATTAGCATTTACTTATCTTCTAAAACTGCGAATCTATACACTTGACTAATACCTCCTATTTTCCCTCATTTGGCAACCATCATTCTACTCTTCTATGATTTTGATGAGTTTAGACTCATCACATAAGTGGTATCTTGGAGTATTTGTCTTTCTGTGTCTAGCTTAATGCCTTAGACACTTAATATAGCATATTTCAGTTTTATTTGTGTTGTCCTGAATGGCAATATCTCTTTGCTTTTTAAAGGATACATACTATCTCATTGTATGTATATGATATATTTTCTTCATTCATTCACCCATCAATGGGCATTTAGATTATTTCTTTGCCTTAGTTCAGTTCAGTCCAGTTGCTCAGTCATGTCCGACTCTGTGACCCATGAATCGCAGCACGTCAGGCCTCCCTGTCCATCACCAACTCCCGGAGTTCACTCAGACTCACCTCCATCGAGT
>SJYA01007817.1:5098-17648 GCA_006410615.1 Neotragus moschatus | reverse complement strand
TTATACACGCCTGTTTTCACAATACGACGTGCGAGATGATGTTAGGCCAACCCAAGTAGACAGATGGACGCGGCAGAAGCCGCCACAGCACACAGTCGCGCCCGCTGGAACAGAATCGAACCAAGGAGGAAGAGAGGAGATACTGGTATGTTGGCAGATAAACGTGCCCTTCTGAGACATGCAGGGTCCTGACTTTCCAGCGTTGCTACTGGCGGAGTAGAATGATGCCGATTCGCTCTCTCAGTTTTTAGGTGTTTGCATACAGTTTCTACAAGAGCGAACAGATGGACGTCGCGCAGACAACCAGAGATCCGCTACGCCAGTCCCTGTGCTTTCGTAAGACGAGCGTGGATGTGCACTTATATGTATGCATAGATATGTTTGAAAATGCTCGATATGTCATACATACAGGTACGGTCATGTAGACACACAGATATATACGTCACGCATGAGACGAACTCTATAGCACCTGCACTGCACAGGGGACAGTAGGGATTAGCACAGCACAGGGGAGGGGATGCGAGATCGAGAAAAGAAGAACAGAGATAATCACGCGGGTTACGCGCAGCAAGTTGGATGTATTGATGGCCTTATTCAAGGAAGGTCACCGTATCACTCGGATGCTAGTTTTGGGAAATGCCCCAGGGTACGTTTAGCGGTCCATACGCGTATACTCACNGGGATGCGAGATCGAGAAAAGAAGAACAGAGATAATCACGCGGGTTACGCGCAGCAAGTTGGATGTATTGATGGCCTTATTCAAGGAAGGTCACCGTATCACTCGGATGCTAGTTTTGGGAAATGCCCCAGGGTACGTTTAGCGGTCCATACGCGTATACTCACGCAAAGGTCTATATAGGCTGAAGAGCATTAAGCTGCACGACGTCCGGGTGCGAGCAGGGCCGAAGGGAAAGCAACTGGAG
Source organism: Neotragus moschatus (assembly GCA_006410615.1). Lineage (NCBI taxonomy): Eukaryota > Metazoa > Chordata > Mammalia > Artiodactyla > Bovidae > Neotragus > Neotragus moschatus. The sequence goes on along the minus strand of SJYA01007817.1, from coordinate 16,725 downwards.
GAAGTCCTGGTGCGTTGGCCGGCAGCGATCGGCGCACACAGTCCCAGCAGGGAGCACCGGAGGCAACTACACGCACGCCCGCAGCCGAATCCCTCCCCATAAATCCTCGCCGAACGACCGTTCAAAGCCAAAGTGGCCAGCCAATGCCCGACGTGCGGACGGTTTGCCCAGGGAAAGTCGAATTTCCAATTGGGGACAGCGAAGAGGCAAAGGTAAGGGGTCAACGGACGCCGAAGTTCCAGGCGCACGGGCATCGGGAGCATCCACACCCTGCTTTTTCGACGCATACTGAGACCGGTGACTTATGAGTCTCTCGGGGCCGACAACTGAGAAGTTCGCGTTCCGCCGAGGGACCTACTCAAGCTTCTCACCATATGCAACTAACTCCGGTCCGCCCTCTGACACGTACGGCGGCCCTGCTGGTACTGCGACGGCCACAACCATTCAAGGTGCCCTAGAGCCCCCTCCGACAACCGGCCACGGCAGGTCCTCGTTGGTGTGCTATACGGCTACGGGCAAACGGGTCTTTTGTCGAATCAGAGCTTTCGAGTGTAACATTTTCCTCAGAAAAGCTGATGCGTTGAAGTACTAGGCAACCAGCCCACCGGTGGGGAGGGGCTACAAACGCGCACTGCGGCGTGCGCGGACATGTGAAAGCGGCGTCCGTTATGGTGAATTACTTTTTTGCGTGTCTACGTGGCCGCGCAGCCTCACCTGCGGCTTTCACCTGTGGACGGTCCCGATATGCGAGTGCGCCAGGGCGAGCCGGCGCTATCCGAGCTTACAAGAAGCACTGATTCGACAAAAAGGCGTGTTCGTCCGCGCCCTTACAGCGCGCCTTTGAAAATTTTTCCTGGCCGGTCGGCGGATAGAGTACTGGTGAATCGTAGCCAAGTTGTGTGCGGGCCCGCCGGCAACCTCACTCACGCCCGTACCTCAATCAATAATCGTGTGAGCAATGGAGGTCGCCCGTGCAAGAGAAAACGCGCAAGTCACGCGCCAACATAGTGAATATTTATTTACTGCTGCAACATGCGCCTACTGACGCCCGCGAAGTGAGAAGCACTTCCACTGAAAAAGGCCCCATAGTCCACGTCAAGCCGGTAAAGCATTTCGTACGCCTACACGTCCTCATGGCTGTGCCTCCACGGAGGCCTTTTCATAACACACCCACCCAATCCAGTTTCGCGCTTTGAGGGCCGACAATGACGAGTTGCCGTGCTCACGAGAAGCGGTCGGGGACGAAGAGAAGACCCCGAAAGGACGGCTTCTGGCGCTTTGTAAGGCTGGTGGGAGCGCTTTGCGAGGAGAGTAACTCTGAGACACTGGGACGCCGAACATTTCTCGGCGTTACTCGAGGTGTCAGCTGGTGTGTTCGTACGTAGGGAAACATGCCCGCGTTGGAGCGCTACGGAAAGATGTAGGGCGAGAGATGACCCCTTAACGCAACTTCTCCGTGCGTCGTTGCAAGGGAGCGTTGCGTGGCTCCGGATGTGCACAGCTGTCCTGCACTCTGTGAGCCTCGTAGCACTGCCAGAGTAGCACTTTGACGGTGGTGCATCATTACTGGGGAGTAGCCGCCCATTTGGGAGACACGAAATATACCACGCCGTGCTCTCAGCGTGGTTCAGTTGTAAAGCCGCTGCAGGCGACTAGAGAGGTGCATGGGCGAAGCTTGTGAAGAGAGACTGGAGCCGGTATCGGAAGAAGGACGGCCGGCCCTACGCTGCCTTTCGCGTCTCGCACACGTAACCACTCGTCTAATGGAGAACCCTGTTTTTCGCTGTCGAGAACCGGAGCGTGCCGGACAGGAAAAGGTGCGCCCCGCGTAAACCAGGCCTCGGCGTTTTGCATGTGTCTACGTCGTGCGGAGCAGGCAGCCTCGCGGCCGTGAAGAATCTCATCTCCTGCTGCCCGTACTTCACAGCCCGGGTGCTGCTGGCCGGAAAAGGTAGATGCCGTGGGCCAGCAGTCAGCGTGTAGTCCGAGCCCTTATTCGTTTGTTGATCTCTTGAGCAGTGTGCAAGCGCGCGGCGTCCAGGCAGCTTGTCTATCGCCCTGTAACACGATGTTTGCAGACAAATTCCATAAAATGCCAGCAGAGCCAACGCAGCATTTTTGAGCTAAGCGAATGAGCATAGCGGGCGTGCTCACAAGGCTGTGGCGCCGAGCGGAAGCCGTCCTGCTAAGTGTACGCAAGTAGATTCACATGACATACACCTCACGCGGTGTTAGGATGCGTGCAAGGGGGGGACCTGACTGGGCGAGAGTACGGTTCCAGTGCGCCTGACTCCCGCGTCGCTCAGCTGCTACAGCGCGCGGGCCAACTCCGCCTCAGTATACACGGTGCGCAGAACGAGACCTGAGTTAAATGCGGCCATGGGCAGCCACACTGCAACGGCTGCCGCTAGCAAGTGCCGCAGCAACTCTGCGAAGCTCAATGCGCATCTTTCTGGGCGGTGCTGTCTCGTATTTCGTGGAGAGTAGGGATCCACCGTTGCGCAGAAGGCTCTCTCTCTTAATGAGGTAGATTTCGCCGTTAAAATAAGCCGACGCCCGGTGGAACGCGTGCATGAGTCCTGCCTTTGAAATTTACGCGTAGCTTCAGCTGCTTGAATCGTGCTACTTCGTCTGCAGGGCGGCCCATCATGCTTTGTCCGTCACTCTAAATGAGGTTCAGCATGCTGCGCGCAGTCAGAGCAAATTCCTGCGTCGTCCGTATGCGCAGCGCTTGAAACCTCCCCAGGCAGCCGTAGACTCTTCTTCGGAGCCCTAAGGGGGCTAGAGCGGCCACCCCAAGTGCGACATGCTACCGTCACCACGAGATTACCTTGTGTTCGAGCGTTTGTTCAAAGTAGTTGTTGAGTATGCGCACGTGGGCTGCCCTAAGCCTGATTGTTGGGCTCTGCGCCGCTGAGCGGTGGCCTGTCTGTACTAATGCGCTCACTTCATCCCAAGCGGCTTGGTACATGGCGGAACATTCCTTGTCCAGAAGAATGCACCGGTGTCCGGGCTGCAGGGGCGCTTTGCCTACCGGGTCGTCTGGGGACCGGTCTCAAAGAGACAGCCAGATTCGTTCAAAACGTCCGGCGCCGCATCTCAATGGTGTGCAGCACCCGCGTGTACCAGCCAGGAAGAAGACGCTAAAACGCAGCCGCTGGCTCTGGCTCTTGTTACGACGAACAGCTGCAAGGTTGAGGCAGCGGCGCATTTGCCAGGCCGACTTCACGCTGTCCAGGCGCCTGCAGGCGGTGGGAACCTTAGTGTTACTAGCTTATACGTTCTCGTGGTTTGTCCCTTTCGGACGAATAAAGTCGTGCAAACTCCCTCTTACATCCGACAAAGCAGGGGGCCGACGGCATCAGTACAATAGTCTCCGCTTTGCACCGCGGCGGCTGAGCGACAGCGACAGTACTCGCGGACCACCAGAGGAGGAGTTTTCGCATGGGGCCAGACTAGCTGCCGTTAGCGAGGCATCTGAAAGTCTTACTCCCGAGTCGTCGTTACCGTCACTCGATTCCTTAGTCGTTTACTCTACGTCTCCGTCCAGGAGTTCATCATTATCGTCTTTGTCCGGTGCGAGCACGCGACTACATATAACCGATTCCGATGCCGGTCTTTCGGACGATAGCATGTCACCGAGCGACGTCCGTCCCGCAGCGGAAAACAACTCTTCGCAGTTTACCGCCGATCTGGCAGGTGTTACAATACAAATGCACGGCGGGGAAAACCGGTGGGAAGACATGCCACAGGGTCCTCCTCCCCCTTACGCTCCACCAGCAGAAGGCGCAGCAGACATCCTGACCCTCGCACTCCCCCTTTACAGTCTAAGAGACCCCCATCCGCCACCTCCCTACGCCCCCCGCCCTCCTTCGGCATCAATATCGTCGCCAGGACCATCCGGGGCATCAGAGCAGCTCCAGGAACTCCTCTCGGCTAGCAGTGTTTCTCTTGACCCAAGCGACTGCTTATCAAAGAGCCTTCAGGTCTCGTTCACACTACTGGTAGGAACACTTATGTGCTACATCGCGTACGTACTGAGTATGATTACTAGTCGTCGTGAAGGCACGCGTTAACACTGTCTTCGCTTTCTGCGCCGCACTGATGTTCCTTGATATTTGTCTTGTTAGTCATGGTGAAAGTACGCGTTGACACGGTTCCCGCTTTCTGCATGGCACTGATGTTCCTTGGGATTTGTCTTGCATTGGTGATCAGCGTGTCAGCTGCCTCTACATTCCCATACGCGCCAGTCACTGCGAAGGGGCGCTGTAAGGGACCCTGCATGAGGCCGAGAGAAAGAGAACCTGATCGTCATAAGCTTGCAGGGGATGCTGGAACGATCGCAACTCATGCTTGCGTCTTACCCACCTTCTGCGGCTGGACGTCTGCACACCGGCAATGAGCAGCGCTTCGTCCAGCTGCTCGTACGCAGGGCGGGCAACCGGCCCACCCTGAGTTGTGATTCAGCGTTCTTTTCGGAAAACCTTTATGCCATTGTGCCGGCTTAAAGACGGTCACCGCAGTGCTCTAACCAACACCGACCGCAGGGTGAGCGGACTAGGCAACGATTGAGCACGCGCCGTTGTTTGTGAGTTGAAGTTGCTCAGTGTGCTCCAGCAAAATTTGTGTAGAAACAGCTGCTTCTATCCCATACGTCGCTCACTGGAGGAAGGATCTCCTTGCTTTGACGCTACAGTCGTTCTGCTTCGTTCAAAGGGCTAGGAAGAGAAACACACAAGCTCCAAACGGTGACAGACATAACGGAGCATCCCACCCGTGCCGTTCTGTCAACCACTAGACGGTGCATACTTGTCGGGCGACGAACAGATCGTGCGGGGAGCTCCGTGGACGTGGATCACACGGAAAACAATCTGAGCGACTGGTTTGCGCAAGAGGGCATGCTAGCTGGGAGTCAGTCGGGTACGGCTGAGATTTTCCTGCACGTCCACCTGGTGCGTATTCTCTCGCAGCCTGCAAGGTTTGCCTGCGCGTGTACACGATGCAGTGTTCGTTGGCTAACTCGTGCCGATACAGGTGTACTCCCGGTGCCGTGTGCCGTAGCCGGCCCGGGTCACTTGAGGCCTGAACGCCCGCGCGGTTGAGGCTGGAGATGGATATCCCACACCTGTATCTTCCTAAGGGCGAGTGCAAGATGCAGGACTATCGCCTTCAGAGGGTTACTGCTTTCATTCCAGCGCTCACGACACGACGTGTCAATCTTACGCGCTTTCCTCCAAGTTGCTACATCGCCGCAAGCTACGCGAGCAACACAGGCGGAAGACCGCCGTGCTACTACGTTGTCCACGACCTACGATACAAACGGGCGCCGTTTCTGTTTTCGCGTCTGCTACCGCGGTTCGACACGCTCCACTTCCAGCGGCGGTGCTGGAGGCTCTGTTGACCGGTGCGCAGCGTTGAAACGTGACTCCCGCATCCAGCGTCCCTTCTACACGAATGGCAACACGAAGCTGTCGTACAGACGGCAGCGCTGCCCTGCGGTGGGATTTCACTTGTGCTGAGCACGATCCAGCATACGTCGCAGACTTAGCCGTGGCGGTGGTGTGCGGCGCACGCCGGTGCTCCGAGGTGATTCCTATGCGGGCTGTCTTGCAGGTGCACCAGGAAGTCACTGCGGCTGATGTTTAGGGGGAGTAGGATAGCCGGCACGCAACAAGCGTTCCCGAGCGGGGCGTATGACGCATCAGCATACTGCAGTCCAGCCACGAGGAAAACACCAATCGGATCTCGAGGTCGCTAAGTAGCGCCTCCTGTAAACCACAGCGCGCACGCCTGCGGTGCGTAGGCTCCGTCCGAAGCGCCTTCCCAAGCATCCGTACACACGTATGTCTCACTGCCATGACGACAGACGCAGTCCCTGCGAGAGAAGCAAACTTGCACATCTCCACTATGTGATGTCGCCACAAGGTCGGGGCAGAGCGATGTACCGCGGATCCACATCAAGCGTCCGCGTCCGCTCACGGAGTCCGAAGTAAGACCGGTCGGCGCCACCGTCAGTATCGAATTTGGAAACCGCCTTGATCCGTAAGACCGCGAGCAGCACTCCACGGCACGTTGCCGGCGCAGATCTGCAGAGCTGTCGTGCGGTGGCGTCGACACAGTCAAGCGTCCAGCCGCACTGCGCTGAACAGTCTCCTCACCTGGAACCGGGTTGCTTCTACTGGCCTGTGCTAGTCGCTGTAGCCGCAGCTGCACGATCCGGTTTTTTTGCTTAGGTAGCTCACTGGAGTGGCTGCAGCTGCAGCATTTGGATCTCTTTCGCAGCACGCTCATTGACGTGGGACGCAGTGCCCGAACACAGCAGTGCAGGTGGCCCGGATACAAGCTCGTGCTGCGCATACCCGTTCATGACATGTCGATGGTGCAGCCGCATCGCTTGCTTTGACACTGCGCGCCCAATGGCTGTGTTTGAGCCGTTGACCGGGACAGATGGTCTCCTCTCTGTGGACACTTTCGTGGGAGCCTGCCCTTTTGACCAAGGTCGTTGCATGTACCTGGCGCAGAAACACCTGTGGTCCGCGTGACAGCACAGGGCCCGGCTCACTTTCAAGGACCTGGACATCAGAGCACCTGTGCGAAATGTGGCTCAGCGGCCTCCCGTGAGCTTCTGTGCAAAAGTGGTTCCCCTCCGTCACAGTGCGTATCAGAAGGATGCGGGACGCTGAGCGCCATTACTTGGGCGCACGGGGCTGTCAAACACTTTAACGATGTTCGAGACGCGCGACTTCCTGTGTACTAGCTACGCGCCCGCAGCGTGTGCCTAGGCTCCAGTAAACTACGCTTTCCACGAAGCTGAATGTGAAATGCTGGATCTGAATTCGAAGTGTTTTGCGGAAAACCGCTCAGCTTCGCCTGTTTAGACTTCCGCGCGGAGCGCTGGGGGGAAACACACGCAAGTCCGCTGGGGTGCTCAGTCCTTTCAGAGCCGCGTCGCGTGTTTGGATGCTTCGTAGCTACCCTTGACTTTGTGAAGCGGGTGTCGTCTTCGGGATATGGCGTGCAGGAAGAGCACTCCTTGAATTCAAGATAGACACCTGCTGCTGCCGCTGCTGCAACAGACATATACACACATATACGCTGATAGCCACACGCACACGTCCACCGGCACGCGAACATCAGAAGCTGTAGTCGCTGGGGCATGCTTAGTGTGATAGAGACGCCCGGCCCGCCTACGCTACAGACGATAAAAGCTGCTAACAAAAGCATGCGTCCTGTTGTCTCGTGACGACGCACTGCAACATAAGCAAACTCTGTCGCAGAGTACTCTACCAATTATCAGCAGTGTGTATCTGCCGCTCCTTTTCCAAACTGTCACAAAGGTTGTCCCCGTGCCACTTGGCTAGCCGCCGCATAGAATCTTGCTGCATGACTTACGAAAAGGGGCGGCGCACGCTTCGGGCTGGAGGGCCCTGCACCTCTGCGGCGAGTCGAACGTGTCGGAGCATGTAAACACTCGGAGGCAGCAGTCATTGCTCTATTTTTGACCGTGAGCGTCGTGGATCATCGAGACATCTTGCTCTGCGCTGGCGTCCGGTTTCGCCCCTTACAGTCGTTGCAGATCACTCACTAGTTCTTCCGCGTGAATGGTAGTGCTGCACACACATGGCATTCCCAATGCGGCCTGTTACCCCGCCTCTCGGCTGGTGCTGCAGAGGACGCGGTTCTGGCTGTGCCGCCAGAAACACCCCTTGCCGCCACAGCGTGTTTTCACACGTTGAAGCCGCGGCTTCACTCCCGCGCTGTGACACGGGCTTTCAGTCGCACGCTGTCCGGTCTGCGGTGCGATACTGAGTCGGGCACAACAAGCCAACCATATCGAACCCCCCTTCGGCTACGCTGGTGTGCCGTATGCTGCAACACACGGTACGGCAGGCTTCCACCGTTTACGGATGCAGCACACATTCCCAATTTTTAGCGTTCTCCATGTTAGCCCGCTTATAGCGCTCACGCGTTTTAGCCAGCTGCTCCCTGTCACCGGAGTGAAGGTGCGACGGGGACACCTGTGCCGTAGCTTCTGGGGGCCTCGCCCTGCTTTTCCAATGGTGAGGTTTCATTCGATGCAGCGCAGATACCTGGGTGACTCAGCATTTTGCGCCGGGCTAGACGCCTAACGGGATAACTCTGAGGAACTGATAGTGTACTGACGCCCGTCTCTCGGAGGCCACCTGAGATGACCGCAGGAGTTGCACTTGCAGCGAGTCCCCAGCTGCAGCAGCGCGACAGTACGCGACTTCGTGATCTGAGGGTGCCCCCGAGGGCGGCGCTGCTATCCACGGGTTGAGGTCCGTCTACGAGACACCGAGTGCACTCCTCGGCTGTCCCCTGTCTGTTGTTGTGCTGTCCCCCCTTTGTCTGCATAATTGTGACGCATCGCACATGTACGGTCTTACTGTGGCTGTCATGCGTAGATGATGTGTAGGGTAGAAGACTCACAGCCGGCTCCACACTCCGGCCTCTATTCGGGGAGGGACCCGCATGGAGCTCGCAGTACGGCATTTGTGCAAGCGCAGCTCCCCTCCCTAACACCGTCACTGACCTCAGTGTAGACTCAGAGCAGAGACTCTGTTTGTGACGTCGCCTTTACCGCAGGGTGTCTTTGTGGCGGAGCGACGCTTGGTGTGTGAGCTCTCGCGCTCCGCTTTTCTCGACGTGGGGGTGGTAGAAGGACCGGTATAGTTGCCAGGTAAAACAGCACGAACATGCGTCTCTGATGGAGAAGCGTGGACGCTGACACATCTGGAGCGTGCACGCAGCTCCTCGCTCGGCTTTCCAAAGACGCGCAGACGCCCAGCAGCGAAGCGCTTTGAGTGGACGCGCGTGCACAACCGCGCTGTCTTGGAGTCATCAGTCACCGTCTTGTGCAGCGAGATAATCGAGAGCAGCCGCGCTCCCAATACCAAAACTCTACTTGGGTTGCGACGCGAGTTCCACCAGCGCAGAGCCTGTGGCCTGCTACGCTGTACCACCGCTGCATCGGCCAGCAGACGGCTTTCACGCGCTCATTGTGGAACTCGTGCGCGCAAAGGTTCATTTTGCCTGGGATGTCTCCGTATGCCGCCCACAGAGAACGTGTTTGAATGAAGGTAAAGCGCCAGTATTGCTTCGCACTGTTCCTGGCTGGAAGCGTGCGAGCACTGTGCTGTAGGTTCATCGTACGGTAATGTGGCTACAGCCGAGGCGAGAGTAGCCGGCGGGCAGCTAGGAGACAGGGCTCTTAGCTGCAGCACCAGCAGAACGTCGTCAGGAAACTGCATTTCTCCCCTTCCTGAGCTCCACATAATGTACGTCAACAGGCATGTATGCTGCTGTGTACACGTATCCACGTCTCTTGGGCCAGGGGGGCAGCTAGCCATCCTTGTGGCTGTACTTAAAAAGAGGGATCCCTTCTTGAGTCACAGCGAACGCGTGGGCAGCTGGCCATCCTACTCGGCGTCGCTCGCGGGGAGCAGACGTGACTCTTCAGCAGGCCGTGCAGCAGTACACTAGAGACAACCCCTGCTTTCTTGTTTACCGCTACCCATTACGGGTGGCACAGCACCTCTCCCAGCACGTGCGAGCACGAGTTGTGTGCGCCGCGTGGTACCGTTGCTACTAAGAACGACCTGTGGATCCCGCCAAGGAGGTTTCTATGTCCGCCGCAGCTGCTGCCTGTTGTCGCGGGTGCTAGTCGAGTCGCTGTTGCTGTTGGTGCGCCCGTCGTTTAGCATCTGCTGGTTTTGCTTTTCATGGTGCTGCTTCTGCTGATGCTGCCTCTGCTGTCGTCGCCTGTGTCGTCCGTGGTGTGGCCGCCACCTTTAAATATGCCTCTTGGCGCGGCAGCCGCGCGCTTTTGAGTTATTCAGCCCCCGAAAGGGGCCTCATGTGACATTCCGCGCCCTTCCAGCGGGCGCGTCTACCGCGGGGAGATGTACACGTCGGGTTACTTGGGAGGGATTTTGGATCTTTAGAAGAATCTCCGCAGATGCGGTCTTTCCTATCGCATCACCAACACACCACGAACACAAAAGAGAGGCAGCAGCTTCACCAGGGAGGCGCACAGCCGGCCATACCAGCCTCCAGGGCGCTTCCGGCGAGTGCCCCGTTGTATCTAGATAAAAAGAAGGTTTCCTGCACTTTCTCGCTCTGTTTTGTGTGGCAAGCCGGCGCCTGCAGCACGTCTGTCATGCTGTTTCTGAACGCGTGCGCGGTTGCTTTAGGCACTGGCTTCTGCGCATAAATCTCATCTCTTTGTCTGCGCTCGGCAGGTCTTTTTCTTGGGTGCACTTGGTTTAGCTGTCGCCATCCACGGTGCTACCCGTACTGCTGCTGCTGGTATTTCGCGTGCAACAGTGCTGCAGGTACTGTTCTCCGTCGATTCAAGTTCCGTTGGTGAAAGAGTTTGCTGGTGGACCCGCCTGTTCTCGCTCTAAAATCCTTGCTTGTCTCCTATGTGCCTTCCTCTTAGTCCCTGCTGGAAGACTTCGCGAGTGCACGCTCGTTGTGATTAGGCTGATGTCCTGTGTGCCACCCTTACGGACGCTGCTCATTTCAGCCGGACGATTGTGCCGGGCTGCCTTTGTCACGTACGCTGTTGCCGTGTTGCGCGGCCCGCTATCATTCTTCCCCGCTTCATCTGCTCGGCGTACCACGCGTCTCTTCTTCGGGGGAGGACCACTTGAGCACGCATTCACGGTTTGATGCAGGACCAGCACGTTCGCGGCTTGATGAGAGGGGGGGAGAAGCACGAGCAGCAGCAAGAACGCAGCGGTGCGACAAAGTCACTTTGCTGTGAGACCAGGACTTTCTCAACTTGACGAGAGAACAGGAGAAGCACCAGCAGGGGCAACAAAGAAGTGGCGCTACGAAGGATGTTCCAAGGTCGTCTGTGGCCGGAGCGTGCTGGCTATTGTGGGGAGAGCAGCGGCACCAGCAACAGTAGCAGTAAAGGCGACAGCAACGGCGGCTGCCACAATGACAGCACCCCCTTCGTCCCCTCCTCGCGCCTGTAGCAGCTCTTGCTGAGTACCAGAGTTAAGACAGGCGCAGAGCGTCTCGCTTTAGCCGCGGTGTCTTTTCCGTCGGCCCCTGCTACAGCTGAGCCCGCCTGCAAGTACTGATTAGCTGCTCTACAAGAGACACCCACCACACGCCTAGAATCTTTACTACTGCGGCGGTCTGCAGTAATTGTATACTCTCTCTTTTCCCTGTCTGTCCTCTAAAGCCCTACGTTTTTCAATCTTTTCCATTCTTTCACGTCGTGCGTACTGGTTTTTGCGCTGTCTACGTCCCTTCCTATGCTCACGTGATTCATCGCTCCTCCTCTCCTTCTTCGTCCTTCTCATCCTTCTTTCCTCCGCTCTTCCTTCATTTTCGCTTTGTTTCAAGCCTTACACCCTGACGCAAGTGCCGCATTTGAGTCCATCCTTGTGATGCGTTGCCGTTCTTCCTCTTTTTCATCTTCTGATTCTCGCTTCTTGTCTGCATATCATTACTTGAGCATGCGTGCTAATACGCATGTACCGTCACGTGTTCCCCGCTGTTCTTAGTGCCCGAGTTTTACATCACCATCCAGCTTGCTCTCGTGTTCCATCGTCGAGTGGAAATAGTTGTATACGTCCATATATGCATGT
>SJYA01007816.1:0-17808 GCA_006410615.1 Neotragus moschatus | reverse complement strand
CTGGGTGGGATGCATGTCCGGGCCTTTCCCACCTCTCAGTAAGAGCCCAGAATCGGACCTCAACCTTTCGGTTTCCCATCTGTGTGTGCTGTCACCCCGAGTCCCCCATTCCTGCCGCGTGGCGTTTCCTGGTCTGGGGCCTACATGCAGCTCCCCAAGGTCTATCAGACCACGCGCGGCGCTCCTGGGTCCCCGAGGAGGCAGAGCCAAAGCATCGAGGGCAGGAGCAAAGCCCTGTCCTGTCGGGCGGGGACTCAAGAAAACCTAGGTAACAGATAAGGGGACGCCTGACGGATTCCCCGGCCAGATTCCTCCTCTAGCGTCATCCTCCAACCCCTGCTGCCCCTGTGCGGCCCACCCGGCCACTCAGGCGGGCGCGGCGGCCCTGGGTCCCCGGGGGCACGTGTGATGGCCGAGGCCGGGCAGCGGCGGCGGCCGCTCTGGAGGGAAAGGCTCCCGCGAGCAGCCCCGCCCCCGCACGCTGATTGGCCCCGGCGCACGTCAGTCAGCCGGGAGCCCGCCTCCGAGGCTTGCGCGCTGGGGGTTGAAGGGCTCAGGAACGCGGTGTAGACCCCGCTTCCTTCCCAGGATACGGCGAAAGGCCGCAGGGACCGGCCCTCCCTTCCACAGCCGTTCAGACAGCTCAGGCCGTCAAAACGTTGCGGTCATTGCCCACCCAGCACGCACATTCCTATGGCACCCTGCGCTCGGTCCGCAGTGGAGGCAGCAAGGATCCTGACCTCAGTCTCATGTGATCAGAGGCCAAAGCCTTCCTACACAGAACCCCCACATTCCGGTGGAACTTCACCCAGAGTCATGGGCACCCCGAGGCAGTGTAATTCTCTCAAATGAAGCTTCTGTTTACAAAGCTTAAAATATACCCACTCCAGTATTCTTGCCTGGAGAATCCCCATGGACAAAAGGAGCCTGGCAGGCTGCAGGCCTTGGGGAGGCAGAGTGGGACATGACTGAGCGACTAAGCACTGTGCATGTACCTCAAAGGATATGGAACAAATTCCAGTGCAACAAAAGATCTCCAACTGTGGCTGACCACAGGCTGTGGAAAGGCTTGGGTCCTTGCAATGAGCTTCAATTTAGATTTGATTGAGGGTTCCCATTCTCAGCCACTAAAAGGCCTTAAAGTGTAGACTGTTTAATGACCACAAATCCTCCCATATAGTATGCAGGCCCCTCTGCAATGTGGTCTTGAATCTGAACTGGTCTCCAGCCCGGATTTGTCACTTGCTGTAGCCAATAGAGCGTGGCAGAAGCTTGCTGTGGGGGGTCACCCTCTGAGACAGGGGCCCTGAGACTGCCAGGGAAGGACGCTATATGAGAGGCCACATGCAGGGGATGGAGGCACTGCCAGGTCTGGAGGGAGACCATTTCCAAAGTCAAGTTCAGTGACCCTCCAGTTGTGTGTAACCACAAGAAAGAGCCAGGGAAAAGTGGCCCAGGCACCCCATGGAACCCTGATCAATAATAGACTACGGTTAGTTTAAGCCAGTTAGATCAGGGCTCATTTGTTACGCAGCAGTAACTGATATTCTTGGCAAGCAACTGAACATAGTCAGTTTTGAATTTTTCGATAGATGGAATAATACTAATGGATGTAGAATATCCAATATCAAAGTGCTTTTGAACTCTTTAACTCTAAGGGTCATCCAACACAAATTTTAAATCCCTCAGATGCTCACATTTGAAAGACTGGTAACTCAGTGAGAGGAACAAAATATTAAGTATAAAGGATATCAAATGAGAATTGTGCATTTTAAGAATCTATAATATGAAATAAGCCAAACACAAAAGGACAAATCCTCTATGATTCCACTTACATGATGTAGCTAGTCAAATTCATAGAGACAGAAAGTCCAACAGTAGTTGACAGGGGCTGGTGGGGAGAAGGAATGGGGACTTAAGTGTTTAATGGGGACCATTTTGGGCATCCCCAGTAAAGAACCCTCCTGCAGTGCCGGAGACATGGGAGAGGAGATATGGGTTCAACAACCCACTCCAGCATTCTTGCTCAGAGAATCCATGGACAGAGGAGCCTGGTGGGCTATGCCACAGTCAGACACGACTGCGCATGCACTCACGGCGACCGTTTCAGTTTGGGAAGATGAAAATTTTCTGGAGCTGGGTGGTGGTGATGATTGAACAACAATGTGAATGTACTTAATGTCACTGAACTGTCACTTAAAAGTGGTTAAAGTAGTGAATTTTTGTTATGTTCATTTTACCACACATGCAAATTATTTTAAAAAACCCCACAACAATAGCAAACTATACATAGTAATGCTCCATCTATCATACTGATGAATAAGGTTCTCCACACAATGCACATTTCTGATGAAAGTTATTTCTCCATGATTCTGAATTTTACAATTTCTCTTTCACAGTTCATCCATTGAGGATGAATGCTTCTTAAGCTCTAATGACTCATCACTGTCTGGATAAAGAGAGCATACAAATTTTATTCTGATTTGGAGAATGAAGTTTCTGGATTGGGAACTCCAATCCAGTTCCCTTGGTACCCCCACACCAAGGCCCTGAACGATCTGCTTTCCCTGGTCCCCAAACCTCTCTGCCTCCTCTGGGTCTCTGCATTTAGAGTTCTCAGGCCTAAGCTTCTTGTTGTTGTTGCTCAGTTGTGTCCGACTCTTTGTGACCCTGTGGACTGCAGCACGCCAGGCTTCTCTATCCTTCATCATCTCCCAGGTTTTCCTCAAACTCATGTCCTTTGAGTCAAAGATGCCTAAGCTTCTTATGTCTCCTAAATCCTAAAACAAAAGCTCACAAAACCCCTCCTTCCCTCAACAGTTAGACTTTTTGGAACAGTCCACATCCCTTCCTTCTCTGCCAGGCCATCTAGCACCTGCTCCCCGACTCTTCAGACCACCATCTTCCTCTTTGGCCTGAGTGCAGGATTGGCACCTGCTGAGTTAATCCAAAATCCATGCTTCTCTCCCAAACACCTTGTCTGGCCCGTATGTGGTCCATGCAATGGNACAGTTAGACTTTTTGGAACAGTCCACATCCCTTCCTTCTCTGCCAGGCCATCTAGCACCTGCTCCCCGACTCTTCAGACCACCATCTTCCTCTTTGGCCTGAGTGCAGGATTGGCACCTGCTGAGTTAATCCAAAATCCATGCTTCTCTCCCAAACACCTTGTCTGGCCCGTATGTGGTCCATGCAATGGAATTTATTCAGCCTTAAAAATGAATGAGGGCTTCCCTGTGGATCAGTGGTAAAAAAAAAAAAAAAAAAAATCCACCTGCCAAGCAGAAGACACAGGTTCAATCTCTGGGTCGGGAAGATCCCCTGGAGAAGGAAATGGCAACCCACTTTGCCTGGAAAACCCCAGGGACAGAGGAGCCTCATAGGCTAGATTCCAGAAGAGTCAGACAGAAGAGTCAGACAGGACTGAGCAACAAGACAACAAAACAAAAGGAATGAAGTTCTGGTACATGTTACCATGTGTATGGACCTTGAAGACAGTATGCTCAGTGAAAGATCCCAGATACTAAAGTTAGCATGTGGTATGAAACTATTTACGTGAGATATCTACTAGGGACGGAAATTAGATTTGTGGTTGACGGGAGTTGGACAGGAAGGAGGGGGAGATTCAGGAGTGATGCTAAGGGTTTCTTCTTGGGGGAATGAAAATGTTATAAAGTTGACTGTGAATACACTAAAAACACTGAATTCTACACTTTAGATGGGGAAATTGTATGCTATGTGAACCATATCTCAATAAAGTTGTTTTAAAAAACTCCTTATAGAGAATTCCCTGGACCAGGACTCAGTGCTTTCACAGTCATGGATTCAGGTTCAGTCCCTGGTCTTGGAACTAAGAGCCTGAAAGCCAAGCAGTGTAGCCAAAAAACAAATTATAGGTATGACTCGAGTCCCCAGGGTCACTTGGATAAAAAAACAGTCTTCACCATAAACAGGCTTCTCACTCTTGGGCTTGATTTCTTCACAAAAGTGGGCATGGACTATATATTAAGATATTTTGTAAGTTGTTAATATCATATTGTAAAAACTTTATTGAAAACACTTTTAAATGTTGAGAATGTAACACTGATATATTATCCTCAATTCTGCCACTCAAACGCACTTGTTTCTATTCTTGTATTAGTGTCTTTAATATACGTTTAACTTTCTGTTGCACATACATGTGTTCAACATGTTTGCTATTTTATTCCTCTTTATAGAGTGGAAGGCCCCCACCTGCAGACCAGATGAATCTCTAGTAAAGGACCAAAGTATTATGCTGTATTAACCAGACCCTGAACATGAACATAAATCCAAGTCCTCAGCGCAATACAAAAATAGAGCCACAAGAGGGTGATGTTGCTCCTTGAAAGTACAGCATCCTTGGTAGAATTAGATGTACCATAGGGGGCGCCAGTGATAAAGAACCCACCTGCCAATGCAGGAGACAGACATTAAGAGATACGGGTTAAATTCCTGGGTGGGGAAGACCCCCTGGAGAAGGGCATGGCAACCCACTCCAGTATTCTTGCCTAGAGAATCCCCCTGGCGAGATACGGTCCATGGGGTCGAAAAGGGTCAGATGCAACTGAAGGGACTTAGCAGGCACACAGTGTTTATAGACCTAGAATTTGGGAGTTTTTCCACGTTGGACAAATAATTCAGGAAGACTTCCAAAAAAAAGTTTGTATTTACAAAATATATTAGGTAGAAAGCAAAATCCAGTGAACAAGTTCAGCAAAGATTACAATTTCTAAGCTGTTGTTGTTGTTTTAAAAAAGACCAAAATACTCCTTGGATGGTGACACTGCCTCTAGACCTCAATACACTTCATTTCTTCTGGCTCATCTCAAGTCTGGTCACATTTGTTATTTATTGACTAATTTATGTATCTGTGACTTAAAAAAAACAAAAACCTATCATCACTGGGAGGAAATACTTCACAACATTAAAACTAGTAAGAAAAGCGATTAATTTTTTTCCATTGAATTTCTTCTGTTTTCTCAACTTTGTTTACAATGTGCGTGAGCTCTTTACAGTGGGGAAATAGCACACACTTTAAAGATAAGCTGCACCTCCTTGCTTGGTAATTGTTTTAACTCCACGTCTCTCAGGAAAAGCAGGGATTCCATTCCTCTGCAAAATGTGTCATAAAAGAAGATAAAGAGGAAGAGAGATCATGAGGCAGAGAACCAAGTGAAAATCAAGAACCCTGCGGTCTCCGCTGTGGGCCTTGCAGAGCCTCAAAGACTTCCCCCAAGACCTGTATTAAGCACAAAGGGAGAGAGAATGACTCGACAGTGGAGAAATCACGCAGATTTAAGTGCTCAAGGCCAGCTTCATCAGTAATAAGACACACCAGCACCATGACCTCCTTGACGGGTCGCACCGAGGAGGACACAGTGTCGTCTCTGGGGATGTTCCTGCCCCGAATGAGCGCCCCCAGACAAGTCGCTTGGAGGGACATTCTAAACGACCGACCAGGACGTGTCACAGTGTCAAGGTCATCATGGAGAAAGAAAGACTGAGGACCTGTCACTGGAGGAGATGAAGGAGACACAAGGACAAGATGCAAAACAGGATTTGCAAACAAAGGATGTCAGGGGCCAACCTGGTGAAAAGAGCGTAAGGTCAAGAGTTCAGGTTAATGGTACGGGACCAGTGTGGATTTCCCGGACTTGATCACCGCATATTTGGTAAGATGTTGATATTCAGGGAGACTGGGTGATGAGCACAGGGGAATTCTTTATTTTTAGTTTTTTGCAATTTGTTTTTTTAAGAGTCTAATATTAACTCAAAAGGATTCTGAAAACCCAAGTTTCAAACCTACAGACAAACTTGTCTGGAAGTTGACAGAGAAAATAAGTGAGCCATAGGCCTTCTGGGTGGAAGCAGGAAGAGAGAAGGGAGTAGGGTGGAGGAGAGGAGGGCATACCAAGGGGACACTCCAACCCAGAGCCAAGAGGCTGGTCCTCGAGCTGGGACCTGAGCCAAGAACAAACATCCTATGACATCACAGGTACCTCAAGTGTGGGGACACATTGATCTCTCTGCACCATTGCCCCCTCTGCTTCTGGGGAAACTGAGGCTCGGGCCTGAAGCGAGTGTCCCAGGACCACATGGGTAGTGACAGCCAGGCCTTCAGAGCTTCACTGATTGGCACTACATACTAGCTATTTTATGGTTTAGTACTGTGGCTTGGAGAAGGGAATGGCAACCCACTCCAATATTTCTGCCTGGCTACAGTCCATGAGGTCACAGAGAGTCAGACACGACTGAGCATCTAACACACTGTGGCTGTCTGCTCAGTGCCTCCACCCCCAGCTGCTGCACTGCTGCTAAGCCATTTCCGGTTTAGCATCTCAGCTTTACCAGCAGGGAGAGCAATGCAACTCCCAGTGAAACCTTACAGTACTTTCTGTTTTCCTAGGTGGGTTCCGACCACTTGTGCTTCAGGAATCCAAAGGACTGTGGTTACAATGCCTCATAGTCACCAAATGCCATTGAGATGCCTGGGGCTAGGCGAGGGCTCTGCATAGGTTATTTCATTTTGTCTCCCAAATACCTGCCTCCATTAGGTCTGCTGTTCTTTCATTCACTGGTGGCTCAGGCAGGAAAGAATCTGCCTGCAATGTGGTAGACCTGGGTTGGGAGTGATCCCCTGGAGAAGGGAACAGCTACCCACTCCAGGATTCTTGCCTGGAGAATCCCATGGACAGAGGAGCCTGGTGGGCTACAGTCCATGGGGGTCACAGAGTCAGACATGACTGAGCGACTTTCACTTTCTTTCACTCATAGAGGAGGAAACTGAGGCTCACTTTTAGGTTTCTGTGACCAGGGGAGCTGAGCTGCTAAAGCACAGCCAGCGTGCGAACCTCCTGTGTCTGTTTTCTGGGCCTATACTCCTAAAATAAGTTAAAAGCGTTTCTTTTTAAGTTGAGGATTCTAACCCATAGGTATTGACAGGCATTGACGATGGAGTAGGATTAAGGCCAGTGGTTCTCAGTCAGGGTGCTCTGCCCCCCGGGTAACACGTGGCAAGGTCAGGAGACATTTCTAGCTGTCACAAGTAGGGTGCAGGACAGGCTCCTGGCCTCCGTGGGTGGGGACCGAGGATGCGGCTCAGATCTCGGGGAGCCCCCACAACCCCCAGGAGGAAGGATCTGGTCTAAAACAGCAGCAAGGTTGAGGCTGAGAAACCCTGCTGAAGAGCGGTGTTTAAAAAAAACAGCACAAAAAGGGTGTACCCATATAGTGAGGTTAAGTTCAGTTTTCACGAAGCTTTTATTTTAATTATTTGTGTATGCAATACTTGGGGTATTTGATAATTTTATTTTTAAATTTACTTTTTATCGGAGCACTTGATAAAAATGCAGATGCTTGGGGGTGGAGATTCCTGGAGCTCTGCCTGGTTACCCCCCACCAGCCAATTAGAAGAAAGTGATGCACCCTGCAGCCTCCACCCCAAATTTTGCCTATAGAAACTTTCTCCTGAAAGTCGTCAAGAGGTTGGGGGTGGTTTCTGACCATGAGCCATCCATTCTCCTTGTTTATGTAATGTTAGTCGCTCAGTCATGTCTGACTCTGCGACCCCATGGACTGTAGCCCGCCAGGCTGGCCGTGGAATTCTCCAGGCAAGAATACTGGAGTGGGTGGCCATTTCCTTCTCCTTGCTTGGCCCTGCAATAAACCTTTCACTGCTTTAAAAATAAAAATTCAAATGCCTAGATTTCCCATCCAAAATTGTGAGGGTGAATCTAGTCAAATTCAAGAATCTGGAGTTTTAACAAGTACCCCTTGAGGCTCTGGTCCTGGTGGATCACGGACTCAGCTTTGTGAAACACTGGACTAGATGCTCAAAATTTTACNTTTTTCCAGTGGTCATGTATGGATGTGAGAGTTGGACTGTGAAGAAAGCTGAGCGCCGAAGAATTGATGCTTTTGAACTGTGGTGTTGGAGAAGACTCTTGAGAGTCCCTTGGACTGCAAGGAGATCCAACCAATCCATTTTGAAGGAAATCGGCCCTGGGATTTCTTTGGAAGGAATGATGCTAAAGCTGAAACTCCAGTACTTTGGCCACCTTATGCAAAGAGTTGACTCATTGGAAAAGACTCTGCTGCTGGGAAGGATTGGGGACAGGAGGAGAAGGGGACGACAGAGGATAAGATGGCTGGATGGCATCACTGACTCAATGGATGTGAGTCTGAGTGAACTCTGGGAGTTGGTGATGGACAGGGAGGCCTGGCATGCTGCGATTCATGGGGTCGCAAAGAGTTGGACACGACTGAGCAACTGAACTGAACTGAACTGGACTAGATGCCCTTGAGGTTCGGTGGCTGGAAGATACACGGCCACCCTGAGAAGGATTTGACGTTTCCTTTGTGCAGGGCATCACATGAAGTGTTTCTCACACATTATTTCATCTGTCACAACGTACAGGTTCCTTCATTAGCGTGTTAAACAGAATCGTTAATGTTTGTTTATTTTTACATCAATGGGAGACTCATGATTCCATCTTGTTAAAATGATCCTTTAATAACAATCCAATGGGTCTCAGACACCTTAAGGTATTTTGGGGACCTCGAGTGGAATCTGCCCAAATTTTTAAGTAGTACAGATGAAATCTGGGGGAGAAAGCTTGTTGGGCATGGCTTCAGTACCTTGGGATAACATATACCAGACTTTTAAAAGTCCAAACTGAGGTTCCTTACAGAGACTTCCAGCAAAGCAAACTCAAGAAGGCCTACAAGGTGAATTGGCAAGCGTGCCACACCTGTGTAAATGATCAGCCCTCCCACCCCATCTGACAGGACCACCCTCATTTCATGCAAAAATGATCTTTCGTTGAAATTATGAGGCTGTAGCGGAACTTTGTGCATCAGTGGAAAACTGGGCTTTGTCTGGAGCACAGTCTTTCAGGTTATACCATTCTAGCCTCTTGTTACATTTGAGCTGCTTTTATAACTCTGCACAGGTAACAGAATAAGGCAAAATAGTTCTAGCTTGTAGACCCATTCTTGCTTTCTCACCATGTAAATTACAGATAAGTAAGCAATTTCTCCAGGTTTGCCTCCATGTACGCATTCATGTCAATACTCCTGACCTACAGTCTTCTAGAATCTTCTTTGGATTCCCTTGCAAACTGGTTATAAGATCTTACTGGTTCCTGGATTAACGGGCTAAACAAAAGCTTGAATATGCATTCATTTTATATCTGCATGAAAGAGTTTTATTTCCTCTGTTTTGGTCTTAAGCCTCTGCTTTTCAAATCTCCCTGGTCATTGGTATTATAATCTGTGAGCCCAGTCTGCAATTTTATTTACTTGTTTTTTTTTAATTTATGTTACTATTTTGTTTGGCTGTGCCAGGTTTTAGTTGCGGCACTCGGGATCTTCAGTCTTCATTGCGGCATGCGAGATCTTTAGCTGCAGCACGTGGGGTCTAGTTCCCTGACCAGAGATCAAACCTGGGCCCCCTGCACAGGAAGTGCAGATCTTAGCCACTGGACTACCAGAGAAGTCCTCAGTCAGCACTTTAAAAAATCACATAGGAAATAACTAACCTGCATTGCATGTAATAAAAGTAAGCATTATTTTGTGAAACTTCTATTTGCATTACATTTGTATATTTGTTCTAGGTGGATTTAAATTGTTTTCTTTTTTTGGATGATCACTGTTTGGAGGTAAATACTTGGGCCCTAATGTGTTTGTTTTATAATATTTTATTTTCACTCAGTAAAGAGTGACTGGAGTATTTTTTTAAGTCAGGCAGATGTGAATGGAAAGTGCGAGAACCTCACAGTTTACGGTTAATCACTCTCTGATGCTCTTTTCCTCCCCTCCCACATCGAGTACAGAGCAAATTTGAGTGCAGTACTCAGCTTGCCTGCTCTGGTAAACCCAACACCCAAGAGACACATATTACACGTAAACTGCTTTCAAACACCAGTGGGTCCAAGCCCTAAGATCCCCGCTCAGCTGCTGATGGAGGAGCAAGAGAATTACCTTCATAGGCAAGTAAGAATCACCTTCACGGTCCGCCAACACCCATCGTCAGCGCTGGGTTGCTGGGTGGGAGACCAGGGGCAAATCCCATCACTTTTCTGGACTAATTTCACCTGGAAACAGGAAAAGTGGTGAATGAGATACTGTACGTGAAATTCTTCCATGAACTCTGAGTCATCACATAAAAGAAGGGGGTGACAGAGGATGAGACAGTTGGATGGCACCACTGACTCTATGGACATGAGTCTGAGCAAACTCAGGAGATGGTGAAGGACAAGAAGCCTGGCATGCTGCGCTCTTTTATAGAAAGGGGAGGTGCAAAGGTCCTGACATTTGAAAAATGTCCTGGATGATTCTAAAAGCTGCCCGCGCCCCACTAGGACGTGCATACTGATTGGCTCATGGGCCCTCTCATGATACAGATCACATGATCTGTATGTGGTCTCCAAATGTGCACACGGGCATTAATGCTGGGAGAGGGGAAGGCAGCAGTGATCCCCCCAAAGATTAAGGATTCTGTTCCAAAGCAAGGCTTCTCAACCTCAGCATGGTTAACCTTTTGCACCAGATAATTCTTTGTTGTGGGTGCTACCCTGTGGAATGAAGGATGTTCAGCACCATCCCCAGCCTCTGCCTGCGAGATGCCACCATGTGCTCAGTCGTGCCCAACTCTTTGCGACCCCATGGACTGTAGCCCACTCGGCTCCTCCGTCCATGGAATTTGCAAGCAAGAGTATTGGAGTGGTTTGCCATGTCCTCCTCCAGGGGATCTTCCCAACCTAGGGATCGAATCTGAATCTCTTGAGTCTCCTGCGTTGGCAGGCAGGTTCTTTACCACCAATGCCACCTGGGAGATGCCAGTCGCATCCCTCAAATCTTGACAACCCAGGTTTGCTGAATGTCCACGGAGGACCACTGCTCCAAAGCAGTTTAGAGGCACAGGGCAAAGAAAGGGAGATTTCAGCTAATCAGACTCCTGGCCCCAAATCTCCTAACCCCTGTAGATCACAACCATGGTAGTTTCCATGCTTCCCATATCAGGCCTGACTCGTCCTCACGTCCCAGGACACTGGGTCACACCATCTTCCACGCCCTCCCACCCCACATCACCTTGGGGCTTCCTCTCCCACCACCTCCCTTTTTAAAAAAATATTTCTGCATGCGTCTGGAGGGGCTGGGTCTTGGTTGCAGTGCATGGGCTCTCTGGTCGTCATCCCAGCACTGGTGATCTTCTCCTTGCAATGTGTGGACTCTCAGTTGAGGGTGGGGGGTCTAGTTCCCTGGAGTGGATGCTCAGTCGTGCCCAACTCTTTCGTGACCCCATGGACTGTAGCCCGCCATGCTCCTCTGTCTATGGGATTTCCCAGGCAAGAAAACTGCCATTTCCTTCTGCAGGGGATCATCCTGACCCAGGGATGGAGCCTGAGACTCCTGCATCGGCAGGCAGATTCTTTCACCACCTAGTTCCCTGACTAGGGATCAAACCTGGGCCTCCTGCATTGGAAGCACAGAGTCTTAGCTTCTGAATTACCAGGGAAATTCTGCCTGCTTTTTATTTATTTATTTATTTTTAATTTGGCTACAGGGACCCAAGGGTCTGGAAACTCAGTTGTGGCATGCAGGATCTAGTTCCCTGACCAGAGACGGAACCCAGGCCCTCTGCATTGGGAGCAGAGCAGAGTCTTAGCCATTCAGCCACCAGGGAAGTCCCCCCACCATCTCAACTGCCTTTCTGCCCAGCATCCGTATTCTCCCTATGAAGGACTGAGTTCCTAAAGCTCAGTTTGAATCATTTCCTTCTCCAACGACAGTGGTGTCCATCTCCATTATAAACTGTCCACAATCTAGCCTCCAGCTTCCCCAAGTCTCCTTGTCTAGGAGCCTCTGGGAGAGGAACAAGGTAAAACTGCTTGAACTGAACTAAGTCCTAGAAATGATTTTGGTCTGGAAAAGCATTCAAGTCAGAATGATAAAAAATATACCCTTTCTTTGGAACTGAAGTTTACACATGATTGATTATGTTACTGGAGTTCAGCATCCTCCAAACGCAAGGGGTAATGGAAGCGAAAGTGTGTGTGTGTGTGTGTGTGTGTGCGCCTGTGTGTGCTCAGTCGTGTCAGGCTCTTTTGGACCCCTGTGGTGGCTAAAGCAAGGACTTCAAACTGGTCAGACTCATTAGGTCCTGAAATCAGTTTAATGGGTTAGCAATAGTCTTTTTTTAAAAAATGGAAAGAAGAGAATAGACTAGAACAAGATAGGATAGAATTAGGACGCACATAGAGTAGATCTGGCTGCGTCATGTGAGGTTGGGTTAAAGAATCTCCCTTTAAACTTCTCTCTCAGTAATAGGCATCTACAGGCATGTCAGATATATTTCTCACTATAGGTTGAGTCTAAAAAGTTTGAAAGCACCAACAGGCAATCTATATATTCAGCAGTGGAAGCAGGTGTAACAACAGCAAAAAGTGCAAGGTCACTGGACCCCCGGAGCTGCAAAGTCAGGATGGGGCTTGGGTGGATGCCAGAGCGGGGGAAGTATTGGGGGGGGGGCGGACACGATCAAGGAAAGGCAAGCCCATGTGGGGCTCCCTGACTTGGGGTGTCGGGGCTCAGTCCTGGGGGTCGGGTGGGTTGCGGGGGAGGAGGAGAAAGGAGGCTGCGAATCTCAGGTGAAGGACAAGGAGGCGGCCTGATGAAGGGACGTAGAGTCCGAGGACACCCCACTCCCCAGCAACAGCAGCCCTGGGGACCCCCGGGAGAGCCCGGCTGGGGGCGCAACCACGCCGAGGGACCCGAGACCCTCCCCGATCCGCTGGGGCCCGTCCTCACCGGGCACCCGCCGGGCGGCGACAACAGCGGGGCCCTCCCTCTCCGGAGACCGAGCAGCGCGGCGGGTCCTCTGGCCTCGGGCCGCTGCAGCCACAGGCGTCGACCTCGCGGCCCAGGCCCCTCCGGCCACCGCAACCCGGGTGTCCACCCCCCACCCCACCTGCCCTCTCGGGAGCGAGCCCCGTGTCGCGCGCTCCGCCCCGCTGGCCGTAGGGAGCGCGCGCCGCCCCGCCAGAGAGCCAGCCTCTAGGAGCGCACTCGCGGGTTCCTCGCGAGCATGCGCAGCAGGGCCGCGGGGCTCCATTCTTCGGACAAACTCCGCTTCTCCGGGTCTTCAGTGAGCGGAGGCTGGCGGCCTGGCCAATCGGCGGGGGGAGGCGAGGCCAGGGTTAGCGAAAGAGGCGGGGCAAGTCCAGGATTGGGCAGTGGCGTCCGCGGACCGAGAATCGCTCAGACCTGAGACGGACTAGAGGTCCTGTGGGTTGACGCTCCAGAGAGAGCTAGAGGGCCTTGAGACTCAAGGATTTGATTCTGTGCTAATTGAGCAGAAGCGATCATTGAAGTGCATCCTTAGGCCCGTCACTTTCCTTAGGCTGCGGAAGGAGATTTCTTCTGCACTTCACTGACAGGTTAAAATGACTAACCTCAAAGTTGGGCCAATTTGACTCAAACTAAATAATGATAATAAGAGATTATAACTGAGTAAAACAAGAATCCATGATCGATAGTNGCCTGTGTGTGCTCAGTCGTGTCAGGCTCTTTTGGACCCCTGTGGTGGCTAAAGCAAGGACTTCAAACTGGTCAGACTCATTAGGTCCTGAAATCAGTTTAATGGGTTAGCAATAGTCTTTTTTTAAAAAATGGAAAGAAGAGAATAGACTAGAACAAGATAGGATAGAATTAGGACGCACATAGAGTAGATCTGGCTGCGTCATGTGAGGTTGGGTTAAAGAATCTCCCTTTAAACTTCTCTCTCAGTAATAGGCATCTACAGGCATGTCAGATATATTTCTCACTATAGGTTGAGTCTAAAAAGTTTGAAAGCACCAACAGGCAATCTATATATTCAGCAGTGGAAGCAGGTGTAACAACAGCAAAAAGTGCAAGGTCACTGGACCCCCGGAGCTGCAAAGTCAGGATGGGGCTTGGGTGGATGCCAGAGCGGGGGAAGTATTGGGGGGGGGGCGGACACGATCAAGGAAAGGCAAGCCCATGTGGGGCTCCCTGACTTGGGGTGTCGGGGCTCAGTCCTGGGGGTCGGGTGGGTTGCGGGGGAGGAGGAGAAAGGAGGCTGCGAATCTCAGGTGAAGGACAAGGAGGCGGCCTGATGAAGGGACGTAGAGTCCGAGGACACCCCACTCCCCAGCAACAGCAGCCCTGGGGACCCCCGGGAGAGCCCGGCTGGGGGCGCAACCACGCCGAGGGACCCGAGACCCTCCCCGATCCGCTGGGGCCCGTCCTCACCGGGCACCCGCCGGGCGGCGACAACAGCGGGGCCCTCCCTCTCCGGAGACCGAGCAGCGCGGCGGGTCCTCTGGCCTCGGGCCGCTGCAGCCACAGGCGTCGACCTCGCGGCCCAGGCCCCTCCGGCCACCGCAACCCGGGTGTCCACCCCCCACCCCACCTGCCCTCTCGGGAGCGAGCCCCGTGTCGCGCGCTCCGCCCCGCTGGCCGTAGGGAGCGCGCGCCGCCCCGCCAGAGAGCCAGCCTCTAGGAGCGCACTCGCGGGTTCCTCGCGAGCATGCGCAGCAGGGCCGCGGGGCTCCATTCTTCGGACAAACTCCGCTTCTCCGGGTCTTCAGTGAGCGGAGGCTGGCGGCCTGGCCAATCGGCGGGGGGAGGCGAGGCCAGGGTTAGCGAAAGAGGCGGGGCAAGTCCAGGATTGGGCAGTGGCGTCCGCGGACCGAGAATCGCTCAGACCTGAGACGGACTAGAGGTCCTGTGGGTTGACGCTCCAGAGAGAGCTAGAGGGCCTTGAGACTCAAGGATTTGATTCTGTGCTAATTGAGCAGAAGCGATCATTGAAGTGCATCCTTAGGCCCGTCACTTTCCTTAGGCTGCGGAAGGAGATTTCTTCTGCACTTCACTGACAGGTTAAAATGACTAACCTCAAAGTTGGGCCAATTTGACTCAAACTAAATAATGATAATAAGAGATTATAACTGAGTAAAACAAGAATCCATGATCGATAGTGATGTAAATAACTAAATGGAGCGATGAGAAATCTCTTACAGTAGGATGCCGACTAATAAATGAAGAAGGAATGAAACAGAACATCACCATTTGGCGACCATCATTAAGTAATAGGATGGACTTCCCTGATGGCTCAGATGATAAAGCGTCTGCCTACAATGCGGGAGACCCGAGTTCAATCCCTGTGTCGGGAAGATCTCCTGGATAAGGAAATGGCAACTCACTCCAGTATTCTGGCCTGGAATATCCCATGGACGGAGGAGCCTGGTAGGCTACAGTCCATGGGATCGCAAAGAGTCGGACACGACTGAGCAACCTCACGACGACGACATTAAGTAATAACTGATTTGGACAAAAATAAATGGCCTCTAAGACAGGAGGGTGAAAGTTTAACAAGGAACTAGTATTTGCATATTCCCAAAGTACATATTTCTCCACAAGATACTAATTAATTGCAAGAGGGGAAATATGAATTTTACAGTAGAGAAATCGTCCTCAAAGTCTCTGGGGTTTCTGGAAGTCCTCATGGGATATTCCAAAGGTTACATGACGTGTAACAGGTTTAATGCTGAAACACATATGAGATCGTGTAGTGCTCCATTATAGAGATTTACGCCCCCCAAAAAAAGTAAAACACCATTCTTATAAAATTCGTTTTGGAAAATACAATGATTTTCATTAAAATGCTATGCTAACACATAAAAGTTTTATTGTATCTTTTTGGTAACAGATGTATTGGATATAATTCACATACCATACAATTAACCCAATTAAAATGTACAATTGAATGGATTTTAGTATATTCACAGAGATGCGGATGTCACCACAATCAGTTTTAGGACAATTTAATCACTCCAAAAGAAACACATCTCAGTCCCCCATCCTCCACCCTAAGCAACTATTAATCTACTTTCTGTCTCTATAGATAAGCATATTCTGGACATTTCACTTAAATGGAATCATACAACCTTTGGTCTTTAGTGTCTGGCTTCTTTCACTTAGCATAGTGCTTTCAAAGTCCATGTTGTAGCATGCCAGCAGTACTTCATTCTTTTTATCATCAAATAATATTGCACTGTATAGATATACCCCAATTTGTTTATCCATTCATCTGTTGAATAATGTTGGGTTGTTTCCACTTTTGGGCTCCTATGAATAGTGCTGCTGTGAACATTCATGTGCAAATTTGTGTGGACAGATGTTTTCAATTATTTTTCCACCTAGGAGTAGACTTGCTGGGTCAACATTTAACCATTTGAGGAATTGCTAAATTGTTTTCCACAGGGTCTGCTCCATTTTACATTCCTACCAGCAATGTGTGAGGATTCCAATTTCTGCACATCCTGGTCAAAACTTGTTATTATCTGTCTTTCTGATTAGCATGGCATTTCATTGTGAAGTGAAGTGGCACTTCATTGTGGTTTTGATTTGCATTTCCCTGATGGCTGATGATGTTGATCCTCTTCTCAAGTACTTATTTGTGATTTGCATATTTTCTTTGGAGAAATGTCTATTTAGAGCCTTTACCCATTTCAAAGTTGAGTTGTCATTTTATTATTAAGCCTAAAAATTCTTTATATATCCTAGATATATGTCCATTGTCAGATATATGATTTGCAAAAAGTTTCCCTCATTCTGTGGATTGTCTTTTCATTTTATTGCCCCCAGTTAAGCCAGGGTCCTCTGAAGCACAGTTCTTAATTTTGATGATGTCCAGTTTATCTGTCTTTTTTTTTGTTTTTGCTTGTGCTTTTGATGTCACATCTAAGAAATCATTGCCTAGTCCAAGTTCACAAAGATTTACCCCCATGTATTCTAAAAAGTTTGGTAGTTTACTTCTTACATTTGAGACTTAAACCCATTTTGAGTTATCTTTTATGTATGGGCAAAGTATGGGGCTTCCCAGGTGGCTCAGTGGTGAAGAATCCGGCTGCCAATGCAGGAGACTCAGGTTCTATCCTGGGGTCAGGAAGATTCCCTGGAGAAGGAAGATCTTCTGGAGAAGGAAATGGCAACCCATTCCAATATTCTTGCCTGGAAAATCCCATGGACAGAGGAGCCTGGCAGACTACAGTCCATGGGATTGCAAAGAGTTGCACATGACTTAATGACTAAGTATGCACAGGCAAAGTAGGGCTGTGATTTCTTTCTTTCTTTCTTTTTTTTTTTCATATGAACATCCTAGTTGTACCATTTGTTGAAAAGACTGTTCTTTTCTCCCTGTAATTCTTTTGGCTTCACTGTTGAAAAACAATTAACTGCAAATTTGAGGATTTATTTCTGGACTCTCAATTCTATTCATGGTCTGTGTCTATCTTGTGCCAGCACCACCCTGACACAATTACTGTTGCTTTGTGCTAAGTTTTGAAATCAGAAAGTGAATTCTCCAACTTCATTCTTTCCCAGGATTAACTTAAGACCCCTTAAGTTTACAGTTGTCATCTTTCTTGTCAGTCTTTTCGAAAACAGATCTTTATTTTAAACTTTACATCATTGCAAACAGACTCCATGGCAATTATTTTCAAGTATTCTTGCTTTTTCCATCTACCTGTATATTATAACGCTCCCCAATATTATAAGCCTATTTACATATGATTGGCTACCTAATTTAGTTATTTTCCTATTGGACACTCATTTCTGAATTTTACTATTGCTGCTGTGACTGCTTCATTCCTAAGTTTCGGGGTACCTGGGTGAAAGTATATGGGAATGCTTTGTACACTTCTTGCAATTTTTCTGCATGAAATTATGTCCAAATAAAACGTCAGACCAAAAAAAAAAAAA
>SJYA01007814.1:1681-17150 GCA_006410615.1 Neotragus moschatus | reverse complement strand
TAATCAACAACAAGATACAAATAGACCAGAAACCCAAGGGGATTTCAGAGCAGCCAGGAGCAAAGGCAGGGTACTGGTCATGGTCCCGGCACACAGCACCACCAAGGGGGAACAAACCACCCAGGTCATCCCTCTGGCCTGAACCCAGGACACACCCCCATCCTCATCTCATATGCAGGACCAGCTCTCCCACCCTCTGGAGCCAGCAAGGGAACATGTTACTTGTTTTTGCTCCCTCATGAGTCCCAATAAAGCTTTTCTCCCCCTGAAAAAGAAAATAAAAAATAAAAATGTTTGAATTAAAAAAATTCAACTGAGTCACACAGTTGTGTCCGACTTTTTGTGACCCCATGGACTGTAGCACGCCAGGCTTCCCTGTCCATCACCAACTTCTGGAGCTTACTCAAATTTATGTCCATCTAGTCAGTGATTCCATCCGAGCATCTTTTCCTCTGTCATCCCATTCTGCTCATGCCTTCAATGTTTCCCAGCATCAGGGACTTTTCCAGTGAGTTAGTTCTTTGTATCAGGTGGCCAAAGTATTGGATTTTCAATTTCAGCATCAGTCCTTCCAGTGAATATTCAGGACTGATTTCCTTTAGGATGGACTGGTTGGATCTCCTTGCAGTCTGAAGTACTCTCAAGAGTCTTCTCCAACACCACAGTTCAAAAGCATCAATTCTTTGGTGCTAAGCTTTCTTTATAGTCCAACTATATCCATACATGGCTACTTGGAAAACCATAGCTTTGACTAGATGGGCTTTGTGGGCAAAGTAATAAATGTATGTGAATTTTTAAAATTAGGGGTAAACCAAAAATAAATAGGACTATATGAAAGTAGGAAAATATGACAGAAATAAAATCCAATCAATTTAATAAACATATTTTAGGCTATAAAGCGCTTTTTTATTTGGTTTGCAGTCTGACTATCTATAGAGTCAGTAATGAGAAAGTATTGAAAAATATAAGAAATAGTTAATATATTTGGTAGTTATTTGTCCAGAAGATGTCAATGAAGAATGACATCCTGTTCACTGATCAATTCCAAATTTATACAACCCATCACTTTTGTGATTCGAGGTAGGGGATATCAGAAAAATTATTTTATTTGTATATTAGTGTAGAAAGAGGAGAAAAATCAGGGAATGCTTATTTCATTACTCATTTTGATGAGAAATTTTGTTCCTGTATGGAGGCCAAAGCTAATTTGATAGAGGATTTAATGAAATAGATCAAGATGTAGAATAGTAAGGATAAAAATAAATTTAA
Source organism: Neotragus moschatus (assembly GCA_006410615.1). Classification (NCBI taxonomy): domain Eukaryota; kingdom Metazoa; phylum Chordata; class Mammalia; order Artiodactyla; family Bovidae; genus Neotragus; species Neotragus moschatus. The sequence continues at coordinate 15,881 of SJYA01007814.1, read as the reverse complement.
AATAGCAAGCAGCAATATCAACTACACATCTAGAATTCCACTTTTAAGGGAAGTTATTTTTCTGTTGCATTCTCTAGACCCATAGAAGACATTGCTATTCTGTCTTCAAATTTGATGTTCAACATTTTGACATCTCTGTTTTCTCTTTCTATTGCCTCTGTTTGTTCCTATCAACTTCATCTTGGACATTCAATGCTAAGATCTCCCATTATGAATCTCCTACTTAAACTGTTATTATTTTTGAGGGAAAAAGAGATAAAGTTGAAACATTTTGGCCCATAAGTAAGAGCAAGAAATGTGTGCATTTCCCCAAGAACATAACTTGCACATATTGTGAGTGATACATCATGTACTGCTTGCCTACCTGCTTACTCTTTTAATGTTGTCAGAGAGCAGTCCTTTGAACTTGCCTCCAATCTGACAAAAATATTATGACCAGCTACAACCAAGGCTTATTACTTGTTTCTCAAAGAATGTAATAAAGTTACCTCTAGCATCACTTCTACTAAACAGTTTCTGTCAGTGTAGCTAAAGCATGCGTACATCTCCCAGAAGAGGTTGGAGGAAGAATTGTGAAAATTTGATAAAAGCAAAAATAAACTCCACTAGCTTAATTAATTATTGCTAATATTGACTTATTTTTTAAAATTGAAGTCTAGTTTATTTAAAAGTTTGTGTTTGTTTCTGGTGTACAGAAAAGTGATTCAGCTATACATATTTTTCTATTACTTCCACTATGGTTTATTACAAAATATTGAATACAGTTATCTGTGCTATACAGTAGAACCTTGTTGTTTAAGTGTTTTATCTGTTAATTCTAAACTCCTAATTTATCCCCTCTTCAAACCCTTTTTTCTTTCTTTCTTTCTTTTTTTTTTTTTTGGTTTTTTTGCTAAGTTACTTCAGCCGTGTCCGACTCTGTGCGACCCTATAGGTGGCAGCCCACCAGGCTCCGCCATCCCTGGGATTCTCCAGGCAAGAACACTGAAGTGGGTTGCCATTTCCTTCTCCAATGCATGAAAGCGAAAGGTGAAAGTGAAGTCGCTCAATCATGTCCAACTTAGCGACCCCATGGACTGTAGCCTACCAGGCTCCTCCATCCATGCGATTTTCCAGGCAAGAGTACTGGAGTGGGGTGCCATTGCCTTCTTATTTTCTGTGTCTATGAGTCTCTTTATATTTTTAAACATTTATGACAATATATTAATATAAAATCTTTGCAAAAGCAAAACTTTTAGATTATTTGTTTACCCAGATTAATTGATCCTAAGAATACCAAATTTCAGGATGCAACCAGTGTTGCATTTCTACCTCAGTCCCAATTAAAATAATTGATTATGGATTTGGATACATCAATTTTAGATACAATCTTAGATGAAATCTCATTATCCTGCATAATAATTCTAATAATCATGATAATGACATTTCTCAAATAAGATTACAATTTGTTTAAGCCACATTGCCTTGTTTTTGTCTCCTTTTCTAACACAAATTACATAACCAATGTTCTATTGATGACTAGTCTATATCAGAATAGTCATTTTCATTTAATTTAATCATAGAGTATTTCAAATAAACACACATCTTAGGTATTTAACATTAAATATTCAAACAGAGTTTTATCTTTTCTGTTCCTTTCAAATTCTAAATTTCCATCAAACATCTTAAAGAAAAAAAGTCGCATTATTATTTTAAGGCCTCGGCACCCCATGTTTAAACTGTTTAAAAAATCTACATAGCAAGAAAGTCATTTTTTGAAGCAACTTCATTATCAAGCAATTTTGTCACTGAACAAAAGTGTGTCCTTCAATCCCCATTATCTGCTGTAGAGATCAAAACTATTTGCAAAGCTTTGTGATTCCAACCATAAAGCCCTTAGTAATACTCTTGATTGGGATTGAAACAAAAACAGTATTTTTCCAGGAATGTGATAAAAACTGTGCACAAGCCTTTATTATTTTTCTTAACTTTTATATTTTTTAAGAAATAATATTATATTCTTATCTTCTATTATGTTTACTGTCAACTGATATTTCTACTTATACTTTAGGTAAACCTCATTTTCTAGTATTTTGTTTGCTTCTCACATGAAATTACATCCAGTGAGTTTGTATTTCATAAACTATGCTTTATTCTTACTGCTAGCTTTGGACCCAAATTTCAAAATATTGGATGTCTTTTATGTTTAAAACCATTATTCACTATTTTTGCACTGTCACCATATATAAATAAACTGTGTTCTAATGTATTGAGGAAATGTTAATGATGACACATTTCATAGATAGACTCTTGAACTCCTTTCCTAGAAGCCATCCTAAAATATGTCTTTTAATAAATCATTGATTTGGATTAACCTGGGAATTATCACTGGGTATCTTGAATACTCAGACACTGCTAATTAGAGTCAATATTGGTATTAGACACATTTGCACTAGGTGTGCATAGCAGAGTAAACTTGTACTACAATAAATCCTAGAGAGGCTATCAATACAAACACCAGGTAACAAGTCTGAAAGAATGAGGATAAACCAATTCTTGTTCTATTGCAATGGATTATAGTTTTGTGATAGTGGCTAAGAACCAGGGATTCTGAGAAGAGATTAACAGTACCATGACAGGTATGGAATAGTGTCAGTTATTAATATTTCCAGCTATTTGGAAGTATGCAACTTAATTATGGAACAACTATTTTGTTGAGAACATGTTGAAAACTTAGTCTGTATTAGGTGACCTGATCTATCAGTGAGAGAACCATAAACTATAAACTTTTAAAGCATCTATGCCCAATCATCAGATCTACATTTAGATACAATTTACAATATTAATATAAAAATAATGAATGCATTTTAAAAATTGAGATGAAATTCACATAGAATAAAATTATTTTAAAATTTAAAATTCAGTGACATTCACAATGTTATACAAGCACCGCCTATATATAACTTAAAAAAAAATTATTGCTCTTAAAAAAACAGATATTAAATAATCACTTCTCATATCCACCTACTCAAATGCACTTGGCAACCATCAAATGGTTTTTGTCTCTATGGATTTACCTATTCTAGATATTTCATGCAAATTGAATTATATAACATAATTTCTATTTCATACAAGTGGAAATATATAACATGTGATCTTTTGAGTCTTTTTTTCCCCCCATGATGTTTTAAGGCTCTTCTCCATTGTAACATGTATCAGGACTCCATTCATGTGTATAGCAGTTTAATATTCCATTGTATGGACACACTAAATTTCGTTGTCCATGATCTATTGTGAGACATTTTAGCTGTTTCCAACTTTTGAACATTGTAAATAGGTTTCTATTACCAATAATCAATATATTTTGGTTTGAACATATATTTAATTATTTGGGGTGAGAAAAGGAAAAGGAAAGTGAAGTCGCTCAGTCTTGTCCAACTCTTTGCGACCCCATGTACTGTAGCCTATCAGGGTCCATGGGATTTTCCACACAGGGTTACTGGGGTGGGTTGCCGTTTCCTTCTCCTTATTTGGAGTATATATAGATAATAGAATGCTTGGTCCTGGGATTATTCTGTTTAATTTATTGAGGAAACACAAGACATTCTTTCACAATGAGTATACCATTTTTATTCCTACCATCCATGTATTCAATACGAGGCTCCTGATTTCTCCATACACATGCCAAAACTTATTATATTTTTAAACACACTACTGCTATTATAGCCATTCTAGTAGGTAGTTTTGTAGGCTTAATCCTGCTCTTTGGGTCTTTTGAGTGAGTGAGTGAGTGAAGTTGCTCAGTCGTGTCCAACTCTTTGCGACCCCATCAATTGTAGCCTACCAGGCTCCTCTGTCCATGGGATTTTCCAGGCAATAGTACTGGAGTGGATTGCCATTTCTTCTCCAGGGGATCTTCCCAACCCAGGCATCGAACCCAGGTCTCCCACATTGTAGACAGACACTTTACCATTGGGTCTTTTAGACTCTATTAATTATTATTATTATTTCTTTTTTTTGTTCTTTGACTGGCTATTTTCAGGGCCCTATCCTCAAGCTTGCTGATTACTCTGCCTCTTCCAATCTGCTGGTAAAACCCTCTAGTAAAAATTTAACTTCACTTATTGTATTTTTAAGCTCCAAAATTTTTATTCAGTTCAGTTCAGTTCAGTTGCTCACTCATGTCCGACTCTTTGCCAGCCCATGAATTGCAGCACACCAGGCTTCCCTGTCCATCACAAACTCCCAGAGTTCACTCAAACTCACGTCCATGGAGTCAGTGATGCCATCCAGCCATCTCATCCTCTGTCGTCTCCTTCTCCTCCTGTCCCAAATCCGTCCTAGCATCAGAGTCTTTTCCAACGAGTCAGCTCTTCACACGAGGTGGCCAAAGTACTGAAGTTTCAGCTTTAGCGTCATTTCTTCCAAAGAACACCCAGGACTGACCTCCTTTAGAATGGACTGGTTGGATCTCCTTGGAGCCCAAGGGACTCTCAAGAGTCTTCTCCAACCCCACAGTTCAAAAGCATTGATTCTTCAGCGCTCAGTTTTCTTCACAGTCCAACTCTCACATCCATACATGTCTACTGGAAAACCATGGTGCTGACTAGATGGACCTTTGTTGGCAAATTAATGTCTCTGCTTTTGAATATGCTATCTAGGTGGGTCAAAACTTGCCTTCCAAGGAGTAAGCGTCTTTTAATTTCCTGGCTGCAATCACCATCTGCAGTGATTTTGGAGCCCCCCAAAATAGTCTGACACTGTTTCCACTGTTTCCCTATCTATTTCCCATGAATTGATGGGACCAGATGCCATGATCTTCGTTTTCTGAATATTGAGCTTTAAGCCAACGTTTTCACTCTCATCTTTCACTTTCATCAAGAGGCTGTTTAGTTCCTCTTCACTTTCTGCCATAAGGGTGATGTTATCTGCATGTCTGAGGTTATTGATATTTCTCCCAGCAGTCTTGATTCCAGTTTGTCTTTCTTCCAGTCCAGCATTTCTCATGATGCACTCTGCACATAAGTTAAATAAGCAGGGTGACAATATGCAGCCTTGATGTATTCCTTTTCCCATTTGGAACCAGTCTGTTGTTCCATGTCCAGTTCTGTTGTTTCCTGACCTGCATACAGGTTTCTCAAGAGGCAGGTCAAGTGGTCTGGTATTCCCATCTCTTTCAGAATTTTCCACAGTTTATTGTGATCCACAGTCAAAAGCTTTGGCCTAGTCAATAAAGCAGAAATAGATGTTATATTTTTGGTCTTTTAATGTAATCTCTGTTTTATTTCAATTGCTTTGCTTTAGCTCTTTGTTCACATTTTTCATTGCATACATGAGCATATTTAATAGAGCTGATTTAAAGTTTTGTTTAGTGAGTCTAATGTCTGTGTTTCCTGAAGAACCATTCATTTTTCCCTCAAAGGATTTTATACTTCAGTTTCATTTCATACTTTTTACTTTGATTGAAAATTGGACATTTTATATATTATAATCTTTGTCTATGAAAGTTATATTGCCCACACCTCTTCAGATTCTGTTTCTGTTTCTTGCTCTGGTTCCTGGGTTTTGCTGTGTTTTTTATATAGTGACTTTCAAAAAATAATTGTTTATAATCTCTATCATTTGTCATCTGTGGCTTCTGAGTCCCTTATTCTTTAGATTCTGATCAGCTAGTTTCTCAACAGAAAGTGAAGTTTGCTCAGCTGTGTCCAACTCTTTGCAAACACATGGACTATAGAGTCCATGGGATTCTCCAGGGCAGAATACTGGAGTGGGTAGCCTTTCCATTCTCTAGGGCATCTTTCCAACCCAGAAATTAAACCCAGCTCTCCTGTACTGCAGGATTCTTTACCAGTTGAGCCACAGAGGAAGCCCATCTCTTCTCAACAAAGATTTATTTAAACTCTTAGAACAAAAATGAACATACAAAAAGATAAAAGAGAAGGAAAAAAAAATAAAAATAAAAACCTCTCCAAGTTTTTGCAGATTTACTTTATGCTGCAATAGTCTTTGAATGTTTACCTAGCTATATACTACTCTGCTTTAGTTTTTATTTCATGCTTGCACTCACCCTAAATATAAGCCAGGGGTGTCAATGGAGACTCTTCTCAGATTTTCTGAGCGTATGCCCTGGGCCAATCAATGCATGTTAATAGCCTTCTAAATTCACTTGGTTTTATGAACATTTATAATATTTTAATTTCCCAAAGAAACTCTCTACCTGACTTTTCCTCCTAGATATTTTCTAGTTTACTACAGCTGTTATATTTTATCCTAGGGGATAGTGGATAGTTCACTTGACTCACAGTATTTTCAAAAGATGCCAGTCATCTTCAAAGCTGCCATTGTGCTCTAATAGATTTCTAAATTAAGTGAAACAAAGGGAAGCACTTTATATCATCTCTAAGGTATTTCCTAAACAGGTTAAAAGAGATAAGCACAATTCTTTGATAATAAGATCTTCTCTTTTCTCTCCACAACAAATAATGAGAATCTTACACTGGGAACAGGATTTGCCTTCTTCAAGACTGCTGAGACAAGGATGGTGGTGGTGTAAGAAAGAACAAGTAAAAATATCATAAAGTTTCGTAGTGTTTTTAAGTTACCATTTTCTGATTAACATTTTCTTGGTCGCTATTAACTTTTGACTATTTTCTGAGTTCCTAAAGTTAATTCTGAGTGTTACTGTTTGACTGTTCAGTTGTCCATGAAGAATCATGACCTTGGAGCTACCTATGCCACCACTTTCACTGACATTCATTGCACCACACATGTATTTTAAAAATGTATTCAAAAACATGATAAACTATAATCACTATTGGTATATTTCCTTTAATGCATTTGCTTAAAAATATACATGCTGAAAAAAGACAGCTTTAAACTCATGACAACCAGCTAGCTGCTTATACATCATTTAGAAAACAAAAAGAATTATTAAGAAATATATTATTTTCTATTTTGTAATTATTTCAAACTTTACATATGGAAATGGCATCACACACACATATATATATATATATATATATAAATACACAAATATATACATATAATGAACCACTCCAGTCTTTTCAACCTGTTTTTTTAAAGCACTCTCAAATGTTTTGCTATTGTTTTTTCATGTAAGTATACATTAAATCAATATTCTTTTTAAATTTTGCTATTTCTCACCTCCAATAGTTTCTCCATTCTGCTGTTTAGAATATTTAAACATGTGTATTTATATATTCTAAACATTTCTAATCTACCTTCAGTTTTAGACATTTATCATTGAAATAAAATTTATTTCCCAAAGAAACTGAGTCACTCAATTTTATCTAGAAAGCATTTAATTCAACAGCTATTCTATCAGAAATTGAGCCAGTCATTGGGAATGAAATGAGCAATGAAGTATGCCCTTGAAGAAGTTCATAGTTAAGCAGCATGAGGGGAAATAAACTGATATGAGCCTTCAGTGGGCTCTGGGAGAAAAATTCTAGAACTTATAATTTGGGATAATCTTCAACAGCAACATTGAAATATTTTCTTATTTTCTTTGTATTAGATAATGCAGGAAAATACTGACTCCATTTAATATGAATTTCCACTTCCGAAGAGGAGCTAAAAAGCCTCTTGATGAAAGTGAAAGTGGAGGGTGAAAAATTTGGCTTAAAGCTCAACATTCAGAAAAAGAAGATCATGGCATCTGATTCCATCACTTTATGGGAAATAGATGGGAAAACAGTAGAAACAGTGTCAGACTTTATTTTTGGGGGCTCCAAAATCACTGCACATGGTGACTGCAGCCATGAAATTAAAAGACGCTTACTCCTTGGAAGAAAAGTTATGACCAACCTAGATAGCATATTCAAAAGCAGGGACATTACTTGGCCAACAAAGGTCCGTCTAGTCAAGGCTATGGTTTTTACTGTCGTCATGTATGGATGTGAGAGTTGGACTGTGAAGAAGGCTGATCACCGAAGAATTGATGCTTTTGAACTGTGGTTTTGGAGAAGACTCTTGAGAGTCCCTTGGACTGCAAGGAGATCCAACCAGTCCATTCTGAAGGAGATCAACCCTGGCATTTCTTTGGAAGGAATGATGCTAAAGCTGAAACGCCAGTACTTTGGCCACCTCATGCGAAGAGTTGACTCATTGGAAAGGACTCTGATGCTGGGAGGGATTGGGGGCAGGAGGAGAAGGGGACAATTGAGGATGAGATGGCTGGATGGCATCACGGAATCAATGGACATGAGTCTGAGTGAATTCTGGGAGATGGTGATGAACAGGGAGGACCGGTGTGCCACGATTCATGGTGTCCCAAACAGTCGGAGACGACTGAGCGACTGAACTGAACTGAAACATCACTATTTTATTGGAGTTTTGCAAATTAGCAAATAGGGTGGTATATTAAAATCAGGAGCCTAGCAGAAGATCAGAATGAAATCCAATGTAATGTATTTAATATTTTTAAAGATTTTTTATATTAAAACATGTGGCAAAAAACTAGATTCACCGGGCAGCTATAACAATAAACTAACCAATCCAATACATTGTGATTTTCAAGTGGGAAAAGAACATAACAATCTTTTATAGCCTTTGTATAAGTGCAATGTACTATCTGGTTCTAAGTATGAAATTTGGAAATAGCAAAATATGATTTTATTATAGAGACCTATTTATAATAGAAGAAGGTAAGGAACTAGGATGAAACAAAATTATGGGTAAACATTCCAAAACCATTGTTTCAATTCATATCCACTATATATATGATTATCCTTGCCACTTTTTAAAAATTCATTAGTTCCAAGATATAGATGTTGACCAAGTATACTTATGTTCATACAAGTTCTAATTCTAAGCACACCTCTTGAATTGTATTTATTTTCTTTATAACTATGTTATATCAATATAAACCAAGTAGTCAACAAGAAGAATTTTAAACTTATTTTCAGTGTTTAAGCTTACATTTTCTCTATTACCAAATCTCTTGTTTTTCCTCTACTACCACCCTTGAAAACACAACCCTTTATATTATTTTTCCATGTATTCTTTGAAATAATTAGTTTTCTTTATAGTACATGGCTGATAACATGTCATAATGTAGCTTGTCAAGTACCAAATAACTCTCTAAACCATCCAAGCATTAGAAGGAAATTAAATCATTCATCTAGATACAATTTTATACAAGTCAAGTTCAATAATTCACCAAATAAATTCACGGTGTTAACAAAGGCCATGTATAAAGTACATATGGTAATTTTTTGTTAATCTATCAACATTAATAGGAGAAGGAAATGCCAACCCACTCCAATACTCTTGCCCAGAAAATCCCATGGACAGAGGAACCAGGTAGGGTGCAGTCCAAGGGGTCTAGAAGAGTCGGGCATGACTGAAATGATTTAGCGGCAGCAGCAGGAACATTAATAGAGATCAGATATTTAAGTTAGAATAAGTATGCAAAAAAAGAAAAAATATTCCTGTATAAACACAAGGTTTCAGCTTTTGTTATTAATGTATATACTTTATTAGTCTATCATTAGTGTATTACCATTAACCATTGATTCAGTTCAGTTCAGTCCCTCAGTGGTGTCTGACTCTTTGCGACCCCATGAATCACAGCATGCCAGGCCTCCCTGTCCATTACCAACTTGCGGAGTTCACTCAGATTCCCCCTCATTTAAATGGTCATTGTTTTTTAGAACAGTTTTATTTTCACGGAAAATTGAACTTAAAATGCAAGTTCCCATATCTCACACATACCTACGCACACACATAAACAAGTGTGCAAACTCTCTTACTATCACCATTTATATCGCTTGTATTAGATGTTGATAGTGAGGAAAGCTTTGCATGTATGGGGGCTAGATACTTGGGAACTTGATTCTGATGCAGATTTATTTATGTACAGATAAGTAATCTGTTATCTGCAACAATTCCTACATAAATTAATAGAAGCTTTAAAAGTAAGCTTTTTCCCACTTACAGTTTCTTCTCTTTCTTTTTATAAAAGTAAATAATTTTCCATACTTATACATGATTTATGAAATTTTTATTCAATAATATATGATAAAGGTGATTTTTTAAAATTAATTATCTTTATTCCATTTTATTTTTAATTTTTTTTTCAATAAAGTGTTTTTGAAAATCTGGATCACTAATACTAAAGTGATATTTAATTACTATGGTGTTGTTCATTTGCTCATGTTTAGAATAAAAACATTTTCTTCATAAACATATATTAATCTTTGAAGATGTCCAGTCATCTTAAGCACATTTGCTGTTGTTCACTCACTCATTCATGTCCAACACTTTGGAACCCCATGGACTGCAGCACACCAGGCATCCTTGTCCATCACTAACACCCAGAGCTTGCTTAAATTCATCTCCATCAAGGCAGTGATGCCATCCAACCATCTCATCCTCTGTCGTCCCTTTCTCCTCCTGCCTTCAGTCTTTTCCAACATGAGGGTCATTTTCAGTCAGTCAGTTCTTCGTATCAGGTGGCCAAACTATTAGAGCTTCAGCTTCAGCATCAGTCCTCCTAATGAATATTCAGGACTGATTTCTTTAAAATTGACTGATTTGATCTCCTTGCTGTTCAAGCGACTCTCAAGAGTCTTCTTCAGCACCACTGTTAGAATGCACAGTTCTTTGGCACTCAGCCTTCTTTATGGTTCAATTCTCACATCCATACATGACTACTGGAAAAACCATAGCTTTGATTAGATGGACCTTTGTCAGAAACGTGATGTCTTTGCTTTTTAATATGCTGTCTCTTTTTGTCACAACATCTTTTCCAAGGAGCAAGGATCTTTTAATTTCATAGCTGCAGTTACCATCCACAGTGATTTTGGAGCCCAAGAAATAAAGTCTGCAACTACTTCCCTTTTTTCCCCATCTATTTGTCATGAAGTGATGGAACTAGATGCCCTATTAGTTTATTGAAAGTTGAGTTTTAAGCCAGCTTTTTCACTCTTGTCTTTCACCTTCTTCAAGAGTCTCTTAAATACATAAGTAAGCTCATATCTTATACAGCAATTATATATATATATATATATATATATTTTGCTAAAGAGACAAATATATGTCTCTTTAATTAGCAATTTTTAAATTTCATTTTATGCTATAAGTTTTTTATTTTGAGTTAAAATATAATGCTTTCTTTGGATCATAGAATGCTTCTCTATAAAATAGACATAAAATGTGCAATAAGTTTTTGCTTTAACAATATATTTATGTCTTTTGCAACAGAATAAAGTACGTTTAGGTACATTTTTATCTCATTTAGTGTTCAGTATTAGGGTAATATATATTCTTTTATCTACAATTTATTATTTAATTTAGAAACCAAAGTTATTATAATATTCATATAATTTATACATCAAAATTCAAAGCTTTGAGTAGAAAATTTCCACTGAATTTAGTTAGCACTGATAGTATTTGTTTCTGTCAGAGAACCATTCCTGCTCAATTCATTCATTTTGCTTTTGAGTTAAAGGCTTATCCAAATTTGCCTTTGTCTAAGATTGTTAATAAAAATATATTTGAACATTTTATTAAGACAAATACAATTTTTTTTTCAAATGTTCATGAGGAAGAAACATCTATATCTGTAAGGGTGCAGAATGAATATGACTATTTTGATCTAATTTTAGATTGTGATGAGTGTGGGGGACAGTATTTTTTTCCCCTATTAACCATTGGATTTCATTATTAATATGATGGTGAAGAAACCATTATTGTATAATTTTATTGACTCTTTTCCGTGTTCAATATTTGTTGACAATCTATGCATCAAATTAATCCTTAAAGATTTTGCTGCAAAACTGTTTAAAATATTTAGATGATATTAAATGTTACCAAATTTTCAAGATATTCTGCATTTCAATTTTTATTTATTCTTTCATTCAACAAATTTTCAGTGAGCATCTGCTGTTTTCCAGGCAGTTTTCTAACAACTGGAGATACAAGAATGACCAAAAGAAAAATGAGTCTACAGATTCAGGGTATTTATTTTTTAGAGGTGAGATCTGCAAAATAAGCACTAAAAATATTAAAACAAGTTAGCCAGTGACATGTGTGAATGAGAGAAATAAATCAGGGAAACACAGGTAGTCGTGAGCAACTGGCGTCTTTGGTAGTCATTTTTGTTGGTGGATCCAGATTAGACTGTATGAGAAGAGGTAATATTTAAGTAAATAACTAATATTTAAGTAAGACATTTAAGTAAGATCTGCAAGAGTCCCTGAAATCTGAACATGCGGGCAACGTTAGAGAAAAATGCAAAAGGGCAACTGTTGTGCTCACTGAGTGGAAGATTATTAGGAAAATAACTCTGAGAGACAATCGGTTAGATGGAAGAGGACAAAATAGGTCATTCTAAATAGTTTGTCTTTTACTATGAGTCAAATGGAGCACATGGCATGAATATGAGGAGAGAAACACTATGATCTGTCTAAAGTTACTAAGATTGCTTTGGCTGATATGCTGAAAATAAGCATGCAGTAGACACAAAAGTAAAAACAAGAAGAAAGGTTAGGAGGATATTTCAACAGCTCTGAAAAGAAATGATTGTGACCCACACAAGTACAGTATGGATATGTCCATGGGTTAACAATTTTTTTTTTTTTGAGAATAAGTTAAGCAACATTTTATAAGGATATACATCTATATAATATTACATTTTATACTAGTATTTGTACCTTTATAAATACTAATACAACACATTTTCATATAAATAATTCAAATTTACTTTTTAAGTTAATAAATCTTATGACAAAATAATAGAATCTCTCTTCATCTGGTGTGGTTATAATTTTTGTATTACTACTGGTCTTATGCTGTCTCTAGACCATTCTTATCTCATACTAGTGTGCTGTAATAAATGATATATCTCATTTCTAACTATATTTCTAAGATGAAGATAAAATATGTGTGGATGTCATTTTTAAACAAGACCATATAATTCAGTTTCTGCTTATGTAATTGCTGCTGCTGTTTGCTGTTGTTTAGTCACTGAGTCATGTCTGACTCTTTTGCAAACCTATGTACTGTACCCTCTCAGGCTCCTCTGTCCATGGGACTTCTCAGGCAAGAGTACTCGAGTGGGTTGTCATTTCCTTTTCCAGGTGTTCTTTCCAATCGAGGGATCAAACCTATGTTTCCTGCATTGGCAAGCAGATTCTTTATCACTGAACTGTCACATATACAATATAATTATTAAAAATCAAATATAATTTTCATCAGTTTTATGCATAAGAGATTTATCTCTGTCAATATCTTATCTCTGTCAATATCTTATCAATGACTTTTTAAATGATTCTATTACTTCATATAAACTATGCTCTTTTTAGATATTTTCTATAGACTTTTAGGAAAGGATGTATACTTTCCACTGCTTTAGGAAAGTAATTTCCTTTTATTTTTTAGATATCTATAGTCAGAAGTATGAAGGTAGATCTTCTTCTTAATGGAATATGTTGAATGACAAGTTGTCAGTTTGGTACTACTATTCNGATATTTTCTATAGACTTTTAGGAAAGGATGTATACTTTCCACTGCTTTAGGAAAGTAATTTCCTTTTATTTTTTAGATATCTATAGTCAGAAGTATGAAGGTAGATCTTCTTCTTAATGGAATATGTTGAATGACAAGTTGTCAGTTTGGTACTACTATTCCCATTCAATGTCAGTGAAATTATTTTCTATAGCATCCACCCTATATTGTTCTAAGTGAGACTTGGCCAAGAAAGGATACCAGGAAGATTTAGAAGGTAGAAAGGAAACAAAAATCCTTCCTCTTGGAAGGCTGTGATACACAGACAGACATGATGATAAATTGGGGCAAGTTCACAGTATTTCCTCCTGCTTGCTTTAAAGCTGAGCAGTGTCCCCTGGAGGAGGAAGTGGTAACTAACTCCAGTATTCTTGCCTGGGAAAGCCCATGGACAGAGGAGCCTGGCGGGCTACAGTCCATGATGTCACAAAACAGTTGGATATGAATTAGCAACTAAGCAATAACAGCAACAACAACACAGAGCCCATCACCTAAAATTATAAAAGTAACACTTCCCCTAGAGGTAGTGGTCTTCACAGAGGAAGAAGCTTTCTTAAAGATGATTTTGTTCTTTCAATTACTTTTAAAATTTTTATTGCAATATAATTGATTTACAATGTTATGTTAGTTTCAGGTGGCCATTGACAGATGAATGGATGAATATATTGTGGTAAATATATATATATAT